>CM076582.1:387799508-388037689 GCA_034641835.2 Pinus albicaulis | reverse complement strand
GCGAGTTCCACCTTTCAAAGATCCATGGATATCGCTTTCTCAGAATAAATAGGTTAATTCATTGTGATTTACCTTGATGACGTAACAGTCTACTCAAAAACTGATGAAGAACACCTAGCTCATTTAATAAAAGTCTTCGGAAAATGTAGAAAATATGGTGTCTTTGAATCCCAAGAAAAATATGTTTGGCCTTCAAGAAGGAAAAATTTTATGCCACATCGTATCTGAAGAAGGGATCAAGATTGACCCAAAAAGGATTGAAGGAATATTGCAAATCAACCATCCAAGAAATATCAAAGAGATGCAATCTTTCATTGGGAAGATAAATTTCTTAAGAAGGTTCATACCAAACCTTGCAGAACTCCTAAGAAACATCACTAACATGCTGAAAAGAGAAATAGGAGTCAAATGGACCATAGAAGCAAAGAAATATTTTGAAATGGTAAAACAAGCTCTTACACAAACACCAATTCTAATCAGTCCTGATTTTACCAAAGAATTCTTTATATTTTCTTTTTCATCAGAACATACAATTACTGCTGTCCTACTGCAGAAAAATATAAAAGGACAGGAACATCCCATAGCATTTTTTAGCAAGGCATTAACATATGCACCTCTGAAATGTAACATAATGGAAAAACAAGCTCTTTCTTTAATCAAGGCATTAAAATATTTCAGAGTTTACATTTTTCACTCACACATCATTGCATTTGTGCCTCACTCAGTGGTAAAAGACATACTCACACAAGATCTTCAAAACATACTCACACAAGATCTGGAAAAATAGGTAAGTGGATTGTTGTTATATTAGAATATGATCTAGAAATTAGGGCCACTAAGCTAATCAAAGGGAAAGGACTGACTAAACTCATGGCTGAAACAAACTTTCAAGCACTGGACATGAATATGATTAATGCATTAGATGAACAAGAGGAGCTTGCAACTCCACCCATTGAAGAATCATTTCTGAATTCAGCTTGTTATGCTGATATATTATATGTGATTTTTAATCTGAATGTTCCTCCTGGTTTGTCTAAAACAAAGGCTAAATTCTTAAAGTTAAAGGCTGTAAACTTCTGCATTTTAGATAAAGTTTTATATTAGAAAAATGCTAGTGGTATATTGCTTAAATGTTTTCCTGACGATGATGCAGATAAAATCAAGCATGAGTTTCATGAAGGAGAATGTGGAGGCCACCTCTATTGGAAAACCACCGTCAACGAAATCCTTAGAGCTGGTTACTATTGGCCCACCATTTTCCAAGACATCCATAAGATGGTAATTGCCTGACATAAATGCCAAATATTTGAGGGAAAAAGAAAATTGTTGCCATTACCTTTCAATCCAATTTCTGTTGAAGCTCCTTTTCAACAATGGGGCCTTGATTTCATTGGAGAAATCCACCCTGCCTCCTCTGCCCAGCACAAATGGATCCTTACTACAACTGACTATTTTACAAAATGGATAGAGGACATTCCTTATAGAACTTATACGGACTTAGTAATTATCAAATTCCTTGAAAACCACATTTTGTCTAGATTTGGTTGTCCAAGAAAGATCATTGTTGACAATGTTGTTGCCTTTAGATCCAATAAAATGGTGTAATTTTTCCATAAATATCAGATTTCATTGGGCCATTCTACATATTATTACCCTCAAGGAAATGGGTTGGTAGAATCCTCAAACAAAATTTTGGTAAACATCATTAAAAATTTTCTATAAGAGAACAAAAATTCATGGCACAACAAACTAGTACATGCACTATGGGCAGACAGATTAAAAAATAAAAAATCAATTGGAATGTCTCCCTATCAACTAGTGTATGGAGCAGATGCATTTTTCGCAACAAGTTTGGGACTCATCCAAGAAGTACAATCTAAAGAGAATGATATGAAAAGAAGAATAAACCAGACTGTCCAGCTGCAGAAAACTAGAGAGGAAGTATACAACAAAACACAGCAAGTGCAAGAAAACATAAAAAATCTTTTTGATAAGATGACCAAGGAAAATGATTTCAAAATTGGAGACAAATTTCTGAAGTGGGATTCAAGAAGGGAAGACAAAGGTAAACATGGAAATTTTGACAATCTATGGAAAGGTCCATACATCATCCACTCTGCAAGAGGTAACAATGCATTATTTCTACAAGGAATGGATGGAATGGAATTATTTGGAGGTCCTGTCAATGGCAGGATTCTCAAGCATTATTTCAATTGAATACCTCAATTTAAAGCTTTCTGTATTTTATATAACACTGCTTGAATAAAAAGACTAGAAAAATAGACATAAAAACAAAGAAAAGAAGAAAATAGGGTAGATAAAAAAAAAAGGTAAAGCCCCATACCAAAAAAGAATGTTTCTGAAAGTGTGCAAGTCCAAATGCCACTACTATTGAAAAAGAAGTCTTGTTCAAATCATACAGTCTAATCATGATTGAACAAATTTTGAATTTTTTGCTGATAAGTTAGAAAATGAGGATTTTCCAAACTGTTTAAACATGGCTTATCACTAGATTAGATAGGAAAATATATTGGTTCCAAAGAAAAATCTGAACCAAAGAGAAAAGAGAGGGATGAATGACAAATTCCAGATTATATCCCTTAGTTTTTAGTTTTACTTTTTGCAAAAATAAAATCTGTGTGCAGCTTGTCTAAAAAGCCAGAGTTCATGAAAATCAAACTACTTAATATTGATTTGATCGTGTTTTCAATTTCCTGTTAATAGGTTAGAGAATAAAAATATGTCAAACTTTTTAATCTTGACAAGATAAGTAGATTAGGTAGAGAATAAAAGAGCTCATCAGTCTAATCCGAGCCTTTGGATGATATAAGTGTAGAAATAGATAGTTTCCTACTTTCAAAAAGACAAATAATGTTAAGGGTTTTCCAGTCTAAATGCACCCAAATGAAGAAAAAATGGTAGGAAAGTATGATGGTCATGTAGAATTGAGTTGCAGCAAGCATGATTTTCATATTTCAAAGGTCTAGGCTCCAAAAAAAAATTAGCATCAAAACATCAATTAAAGAAAGATAAATCTATCAAGTGCAAACAAGGCACTGATCTACAAATTCTAGAGATTTGAACTCTGAGGTTCTTGACACCTCCTAAAGGAGTTGCCATACCTAGCTGAAGCCATTGTTATCCTCCTGTATTCTGCAGTTTCACTAGGTGACTATGTATTCTCTACAATCTCCTGAAGATAGCATTCCTTGACTATCAGCTATCCTCAGAAATCTCGATGCCTTCATTATCCTCATGAAACCTTTTTCACTATACCTCATTATGCCTTCTCAAAATTACCTTCCTGCTCTAAAAACTCATGTCTGCACTTAATTCTCTCATCCTCACCATTTTTCCCCACTAAAAACCCCATTAACCCCCTCACCTTCATCGTTTTCCCTCATTTCACTAAAAACAATGTAAAAAACTTATTTTTTACATAGTTATAAATAAAAATATATATAATGTTCGGGACCCTTGTTTTATATTTAAACTTTTTTTTAAATTAAATTAAAACCCGACTCTTTGTGTTTTGTAACCCACCCCTTTATAAATAATTGAACCTCGCCTTAAAGGTTTTTAACCCCCCGCCCTTTGTTAAAAACCCTCATGTAACCCTATATCCCACCTCCATTTCTAAGCATTTCGCTCTCTTTTTGCGTCGAGCTCCTTTTATTAAAGCCCCCACTTGCATAAACATTAACCCTCGTGGCCATATAGCCTTGGCCTTGTCCTCAAAATAAGCGCCTCTACTTATTTAATAAACATGAGCCCCACCATCTGTCTTTCCTGTCATTTCAAAACCCCAACCACCGTATATCTATCTCCCCTGAGATCCAATGACCCACAGCCAATATCGCACTGATTCCTGCGCGGGGGATAAACAACCCCAAACTCTACAAAATTGGTGGTATTTTCCCATGTCCCATCCACCACGTGGCATCTTCCCTATGGAATCACACACTCCCCTCCAAAACCGCTAACCACTCCTCATCCCATGCGAAAACCACTCTTCCTCCTTCGTGCCAAATCCAGATACTGCCATCTAATTCAAACTCTACAGAGACCTATGGCTCTGCGATGAAGCCCAATCTACTATTAATACCTCTGCAACGCTCCAATAATCTGAAAACCCAAAAAAAAACGTAAAAAATCCATGAACGTGGGTTTTAAAAACTAACTGGTTGTTTTACTGTGTAGGTACCATTGCAGGAATGCGAAAATTGCATTCCAAGGGTCCGAAATTGTTCAAATAATCATTCTGGGTGACGATCCAGAGATCTTATTTCATTAGAAGTACCATAGGCATAATATCAAGCATGGTAATTGATGGATCATGACCATCGATGCACACTCAAATGCACCGAAGCAGCCTGAAATGTTTTTAATCAAACAGAGGCATAGGAAAAAGAAGAAACAGTCAAAGGACTGTAACAGTGAAGGATAATCCAAGGATTATAAGGGTTAATCAAAATTGAAGGCACAAACACAAAATGATTAAGTTCAAATAAAAAGGCATAGATAAAGCAGATTGGAAGAATTTAAAGGCAAAATCCAAGTTAAAAGGCTTAAACAGAGTTTAAAAGATAAATTAAAGGCAGATGAGCACAAAGGTAGATCCAAATGACTCAATAGAAAGCATTTAATTATTCAGAAATAAGTCTGGACACCTACAACATGTTTTCTTTCAATAAATACATCAACAGTTATTACAAATAGTCAAAGATATTTCTCATCTACCCAGTAGTTATTGAAGAAGTTATTAAAAAAGCCTTAAATTCAAACATATCCCAAAGTTAGCTCAGAAGTTAAGTTAGGAGTTATTATTATAGTGAATTAGTCTCAGATATTTTGCCTTGGGCCTTGCATGGTCTCAAAGGTAAAAAATTCATTAAATCTGTAATAAATAATATCTGAAACCCTAGCTTAGGATCACCTCCTCGTTTTGCAGATAAATACTACATGTATCATTCATTTTTAGTGTTGGTTGGTTGGTTGTTTGGCTAGCTGGTTGGTTGTTGATTATAAGATTGATTGCTAGGCTAGATTTGAGAAAACTCTGAGTTGTAGAGATCATTGTACTAGAGTAATGTAACTATTTTGAACATCAGTAATACAAGAACATTCACAGGATTCTTGAGCTATGTTAATGGTGAAGTTATCCTTCTTTGTCAATGTTTTCCTTCTGTTTTCCATTCTGTCCATTATTTCTCTGATAAAAGAACATAAATTTTAGATTAGGATATGTTGTCTTGGCACCCCGATTCTGTTTGCCTTCTTTATCTTAATGTTTTCTTCTACAAGGTCTGATTAGAGAATTCTTAATTTCTCTCTGGTTCCACCTAGCTTGTTGTCTTGGAAATGATTCAGTATATTCAAGCCAAAGAAGTCTATGGTATGCCCTGTCCTTTGGTGTAGCTTGAAATATTGTTTTTAAGGCCTTTATTTTAAGTATACTTAGTAGAGTCCAACCAGGGAAGTCTATGGTATGTCCTGTCCTCTGGTTTGCCTTAAACTATTGCTACAAAGGTCTTAGGAGTGTTTGATTAAAGAACATAGGTTTATCTTGCTCTTTAGTTGCACTCATTGTTATCTTAAATGTTTTCTTTGTCTGAAATTAATTCTAGGATTGTTGGATTGTTGTCTTAAAGGTTTTCTTATTAGAGTCTGGCCAAAGAAGTCTATGTTATGCCACGTCCTTTGGTTTTTCTTAAACAATTACCTAAAAGGATTTTCTTGTTGAAGTAAATTTAAAGGATTCTTAATTTCCCTTTCATTTTGCTGCTTTCACAACTTACTGTCATTTCATATTCCATCTACTCTAAGAGATCCACTTGATATAGTTAGCTTTCCCTATGAAAACCCTTGCAGAGTTGATGAAAAATTAAATCCTTTTATGAATCCATAGCCCAATGGATTAATGTTTCTCATAGTCTATCTATTCATCTGAAACACTTCATCAATTAATCACACCATTGATCTATCAATTAACCAATCAATCAAAACAAATGGTCCTAAGAACTTCATAACTAGCCTAAAATCAGAAAACAAAAGCATAAAGACATATCATTTACAAACACTTACATAGAGAGAGCCCTCTCTAAGTCCAGGAAGGCTAGGTCCATGGAATCCAAAGTGGTTTGATGTGGTTCCTTATAGAGTTTGTTCTTGCCAATCTTGCAAATCACGGGGAGCCAACAGGGATCATGATCATTCCCTGCACCTCAAGTCACATGATGGAGTGCAATGGAGCCCTGTTGGTTGTCCGCGTATCACACCAAGGCCCATGACAAATCAATATAACACCATTGAGATAATTAACAAAGAAGTTGCATAATAAACTAATGTTTGGAAGTATATATGTATGCAAAAACATAAAACAAATAATTTATCTATCCCAAGTAGTAATCATGTGTGTTACCAATTAAAATGACTAGGGTTCAATACTTGTAAGGGTTATATATGTGTGTGTTTGTGTGTGTGTGTGTATTGCTATCTCTTGGGTACGTTTCCATTACCCTCAGTTTTAAACATATCTCATAAGTTTCCCAAGGTATATGCTATTGTATGTATAGAAGGAATGAGTAAGAAGTTAAGAAAATTATTCAATAATGAACATTTTTTTCAATGGTACAACACACACACAAAAAATATGTGTGACATACATTACATATTTTGTTAGTTTAATTAAAGAAATCATAAACCATTAATAATCTCACTCTCATGGTGCTATCTTTATTCATTGTTGCATCCATAAGTGTATTCTATAAAGGGAGATGTGTAATTCCATTGGTGCTTAACCTTGAGTTGACACATGTCTCTTTTAAAAAAAAAAAAAAACTCCAAAAACAAAAAACATGTTGGCTATCAGGAAAAACAAAAACGAATATGCATGGTTGATATGAAAGAGATGTGGTAAAAATAATTTACTATCATTCTCAGCCATAAATAAAATTTTATATCAACTTTAGAGAGATAAAGTAACTAAAAGTTAAAAATAAAAATAAATAAATAAAACTTATATTTTCACTTGTTACCATGAGAAAGATATATATATATATATAATTATATAATTTCAATGTGGGACTTAAATAAGCTATTTGAATATCCATGTTAATTAATTTATTTGAATATCAATTTCATATATATGCATATGTAAATAGAGAGAGAATGTGTGTGTGTGTGTATATATATATATATAAGAAGTAATTGAAAGTAAACAAAATCAATTAGTTCTTATTAAGAGAAATAAGAGGGAGGTGTAATTCAATGAATTCTAAATATAATATTAATATATGACATTTAAAAATATTAATAATAATAATAATAATTCAATATCGTCATAAACAAAATATTTTAATGCCTATGTTAATTAAAATATCTCAATATCAACTATGTGGGGGGTTGGGTGGGGGGGGTCTGAAATGCATATTTTTCTATGGTGGGAGATTCTTGGGTCATTTTTAGGCTGGTAAATACTCATGAGCAGTCTGCAGGTAAGGTTTTTTCTTGTTGTAGACCGTTTTCCCACATTTCCGTCTTGGAATTTTGGCAAAACTATCGTGGTCATTTAATGGAGGAAATAATAGATTATTTTTTCGACTCAAGTGATTATGATCCTATATGGTCTGGAGTGCCATCTTAGATGAATGAAATGGAGGTTTGGGGCATAGCTAGCACCCAGGCGTTGGGAGATAGAGGTTTGTTTCAGCTTCATGATTCGGTCAAGGACATAGACATTTTTTCTTCCTTACTTGGGTTTTCAACAACACAAGTTCGAGGAATCCCTTTAGAGTCGAACGCATTAAATGTATCAGGGTTTCTGGACTCAACTTTAGTATCATATGGTATGCAATAGTTTGGATCTTCTTGGTCGACTGAGGTTTTGGAAAAATCTCCAATGGTTTTCTAAGGCTGGATAAAAATCAGATAGTGGGGGTATATAAATTATACAAAAAATATGTATACCAATGGATTTAATCTGATCATGCGATATGCTAAATAAATATATTGAATCCCTATACAAATTAATTGCGGAAAATAAACATGATCACACAATCACACCAAGTAAAAGAAAGAAGAAAATCAATCCACAACACAGATATTTTTCCTAGGGAAAGCTTGCTTCTCAAAATCCCTCTATCTTCTATTATATATTCAACCAAGGAATCATGAAACAATAAAATGCACTCTTCTCGCAAGAATCTGTTGCACTCTACCAACTCTTTGACACTGATCTGGACAAAATCGACCAACACTTAGCCAATTTCCTGCCTCTTCTCAGCCTGCCTTTCTTGCACAAATCCTATAGAATTAAATCCCTATTATTTAGGAATTTCAGCCTTCCAAAACTGCACAATGCTCATTGGTAATCCTATGGGTGTATTATTGCATGCGGGAAGTTTGCTAATGATACAACTGATAGTTAACATCCCTTTAAAATCTATCTCAACTGGTTCTTCATCATAACTGACATGCATGCAACTATTAATAGTAAATTATCAGTCACTTGAAATATCACTACATGTGAATTAAATATGATTTAATTCACTTGACCTCTCACTAGTGCAACAATTAGTTACAACTAGTTAAACTGATTTTAACTCAATTAATTGAGTTATTTCTCATGCATTAAAATAATACACTAACTACAAATTGGACTCTAAAACAAATATAATCACTCTACATGCCTCACCAACCACCCTCAACTCGAATTTCATGAGCTAACTGAGTCCATCACACTCAGTTAACTATTACAAGTGATTATGAGATAAGATTACAATTTATTGTCCAATTTAATTAAGGGAAAATTAAATTAGACATACATTTCTTGTTGGATTTTCAACACTCCCTCTCAACAAGAAAGGGATTATTAGCTACCTCGATCCTACCTCTATGGTATTCGAATTTTCTCTTGGCGGGCGCCTTCATCAGAATATCTTCATTCTGATCCTCAGTGGGAATGTATTGAAGTAACATAATGCGTCTTTGAACACAATCTATGAGATGGTGGTACCGGATGTCAATATGCTTGGACCTGTCATGGAATACTAGATTGATAGAGAGCTTTATACAACTTTGGCTATCACAATGTATCACCGTCGGATCCATCTGATGACAAAACAAAACAACAAGTATCTTCCTCATCTAGATGGCCTCACATGCCACCTAACTGGCTGCCATGTACTCTGCCTCGGTTGAGCTATTTGAAACTGATCTATGATTCCTGTTGTACGAAGAAACTGTTGTCGATCCTATGTTGAAGATCCCTCCTGATGTGCTCTTCCTGTTTGATGGGCTGCCTACCCAATCTGCATCATTGAAGCCTTGAAACTTCACTCCCACTGTCTATCTATACCATAACCCATACTCTGTAGCGCCCCTCAGATATCTCAAGACATGTTTCCTCGCCTTCCAAAAGAGCTAGGTCGGATTAACCATAGCTTGACTAAGATGGTTAACTGCGTAGCATATGTCTAGTCATGTGTTCATTAAGTACATGAGTGAACCCACAAGCTGCTTGTAAACAATAGTGTCCACTACCTCACCTGAAGTAGCATCCTCCTTCCTCTAGTTTCTTACAAGAGGAGTCTCCATGGGTTTACAGCTCTCCATGTGGAACTTCCTCAGAATCTATTTGGCATACTTTCCTTGAGAAAAAAATAACTCTCCATCCCGTTTCCATATCTCCAAACCAAGGAAATAGTGAAGGATTCCCATGTCCTTCATCTCAAACTCTCTTGAAAAATCCTCTTTGCAAGAAATTATGAGCTACTCATCACCTGTCAGAATAAGACCATCAACATAAAGTACGATAATCAAGAGCTTACCATCAACCACAGTCTGGTATAGGTTCGCATTCGCTTCATAAGACCGATGAAATAGTTGTTAATCCTAGTGTACCAAGCACGAGGTGCTTGCTTCAGCCCATACAATGCTCTCTTAAGTTTGCACACATGTGACTCACCGTCAAAGGTCTCAAAACCTTATGGTTGCTCAATGTACACTTCTTCCTCAATAACTCCATTGAGAAATGTAGTGTTCACATCCATCTAATGTATCTTCCACCCCATCTACGTTGAGAGTAAAAAGATAGATCTAATTGATGAGTACCTTGCAACTGGTGCAAAAGTCTCCTCATAGTAAATCCCCTCAAATTTTGAGAATCCTCAAGCTAAAAATATATCCTTGTACTTCTCCACACTCCCATCTACTTCCTACTTCACCTTATAGATCCATCTAGATCCAACCACTGATTTCCTGACTAGTCTTGGGACAACTTCCCATGCATTGTTCCTGACGATGGAGTCATACTCCTCAACCATGGCATCAACCCAAGTTGGTTTTTGCACTGCTTCCTCAAAATAGGATGGTTCTGTCATAATAAACTTTCTCATAAGAGCCATGTATCCATTAAATCGGTCTGGTGACTGTCTCTATTTGCACAATGATGTAGGTGCTCCTACATGTTCTACCACATCAAGTCTCAATCTATCAGCTTCTATGGTGCGCAACCTACCATGTCTCGTGGATGGATCTGCATGAGTGGTTTCTGCCACTCCATGATCCTCTGCATGTGGTTGCTCCACATCTTGAGGTTCATCCTTTGGAACTGAGAGTTCCTCATCTCCATGCAAATCAAGCTCCCTCTCAAGGGAAAATCACATAGCTTTCTCCTCATGAAATTTTATATCCCATCTGACAACAGCCATCCTGTTGTTTAGAAAATACACCTAATGGTTATGGGGAGTATCAGTGTACCCCACAAATATCTCAATCTTAGTTTTTGGTTCTAGCTTCTTTCTGGAATCTTTGGTCACATGGAAATAGAGAGATGAGCCAAAAATTTTAAAATATGAAACATCAGGTTTCTTACCAGAAAATCCTCCTCTAGTGACTCATTCCAAGTATCCGATGAGGACTATGGTTCTGCACAAACACTGTTGTGTTGCATGCCTATGCCCACAGATGCAACGGTAGGCCCTGATCATGTAACATCGCTCATGCCGCACCCACAATTGTTTTGTTCTTTCTTTCTGCAACCCCATTCTGTTGTGGGTTATGAGGCGCAATCAACTCTCTCAGAATTCCTTCTTTTCCAAAAAATTTATTGAATTCATTGGAGATTTACTCACCACCATTTTCGCTCCTTAGAGCCATCACATGCTTCCCTGTATCTTTCTCAACCAGTGGTTTGAACTCACAAAATTTTGAGAACGTATGATATTTCTTTTGCATGAAGTAGATCCAACACTTTCCAGAAAAATCATCACAAAAATCACATAATATTCATGCTTTGATGTAGAAGTTGTAGAGAATGGTCCACACACATATGAGTGAACTCTCTCAAGGATTTCCGCTTCTCGGTTCTCCTTCTCATGAAAAGTGGACTTTGTATACTTCCCCATGGTACATCCCTTGCATGTGTCTATCTGCACAAGGGTACCCTTTGGAAACCCTATAGAAATATGTTGCATGACTTTCAAAGCATCGTGGTGTATATGGCCCAAACTCCTGTGTCATAACTCACCCTCATCCCAGCTCAACACTTTGTCTACTTTACCCATCAATGATGTGTAGCCATCTACATCAAGCATGTAGATTTTCTTCACACGAATCCCAATCTTCTTGACTTTTTCTAAGGCTTTGTGATGAAGGAAGGATTTCCCTTCACTGAAAACCACATCATATCCTCTATCCTTCAACATAGCAACCGAAACTAAATTCTTTTTCAAGACTGGTACATGCATGACATCTTTTAATAAGAAATATTTACCTTACTATCTCTGGAAGGTAACTGTACCAATCCTGGTAGTACTATACCTCCCATCATCACCCATCTCGATGTGCATCTAAATATCCTTCTCCTCCAAGCTACTAAAGAGTTCTTTGTCTTCCTTCATGTGGAAAGATGCACCACTATCCAAGTACCACATTGATCACATCGCACTAGACACCATGCTTGCGATGAGTTAGAATTCCAACTCGAACTATGAAGTCAAAGCATCACCCGCTGCAGATCCTAAAGCCTTATTATTCTTCTTCTTCTTCTTCTGTGGACAATTAGTGGCATCATGTCCATACTCGTGACAATGAAAACATTTCACTCCGGAAATGTCATGCTTCTTTCCTTCTTTTTCAGTCTCAAATTTGGAATAGGATTTATTTCCCTTACCCTCCTTTACCTTACCATCCAAGGCACAATTTTCCTCGTCATATCTCTTGGATGAGGATCCATCCCTGGTATTCTACCTAAATTCTTCTTGTACAAATCTGACCAAAGTTGCTCTCAATCTAGTAGCTTTACGATCCCATTGACAGAGTCCTAATAACTATTCCAACTCTTGGGAAGGCCTAGACGTGATAGGCTCACAAAGTCATCATCTACTACATTAATCCCAACATTTCCAAGTTCATCTAGACATTGGATGAACTTGGTCAAATATTTTGGAATAGTGTCACCTTTCTCCATTTTGATTTTGCTGAGCTTGTCCTTCAGTGCCAATTTTTGTGGTCACTGCTATTTTGAAACAAATCTATCAAAGCCTTCCACATTGCATATGGAGTCGCTTTTCCATGTAGAATCGAGACAATGTGATATCAAAGTCCCTTTAATAATATCCTCCTCACCTTTTCAACCTTCTTTTGCCAAGCATCAAGAAGAGCAATGTCTCCTGTTGCGGGCTTGGGAATATCATTATCAATGAATTATTTCAACCCATTGTCCTCCAAAACTGCCTCCATTTTGTATTTCCATGCAATATAATTAGAACTGCCCTTGAGTGCATATTCCAATATTAATCCATTGAAATTCATCTTGATCCGCCTGGCGCACCAAAGAATATTTTTGTAAATTCGAATTTTGTTCAGCACAAACTCAATTGCTTCTCCATTATAGTGATTTCCGGTTCTCCGATACCATGTAAAAAATTATACAAACAATGTGTATACGAATGGATTCAATCTGATCATATGATATGCTAAATCAAGATATTGAATCCTTCTACAAATTAATTGCGGGAAATAAACACGATCGCACAATCACACCAAGTAAAAGAAAGAAGCAAATCAATCCACAACACAGATATTTTTCATGGGGAAATCTTGCTGCTCAAAACCCCTCTCTCTTCTATTGTATATTCAACAAAGGAATCATGAAACATTACAATTCACTCTTCTCACAAGAGTCTGTTGCACTCTACCAACTATCTCACACTGATCCAGACAAAATCGACCAACACTTAGCCAATTTCCTGCCTCTGCTTAGCCTGCCTTGCTTGAAATTCTTCTAGAATTAAATCCATATTATTTAGGAATTTCAACCTTCCAAAACTGCACAATTCTCATGGGAAATCATATGGGTGTATTATTGCGGGAAGTTTGTTAATGATACAACTGATAGTTAACATCCCTTTAACCTCTGTCTCAATTGGGTCTTCATCAGAACTAACATTCATGCAGCTATTAATAGTAAATCATCAGTCACTTGAAATATCACTGCATGTGAATTAAATGTGATTTAATTCACTTGACCTCTCACTAGTGCAACAATCAGTTACAACTAGTTAAACTGATTTTAACTCAATTAATTGAGTTAACTGATTTCTCATGCATTAAACTAATACACTAATTGCAAATTGGACTCTAAAAAAAATAGAATCACTCTACATGCCTCACCAACCACCCTCAACTCGAATTTCATGAGCTAACTAAGTCCATCACACTCAGTTAACTATTACAAGTGATTATGAGATAATATTACAATTTATTGTCCAATTTAATTAAGGGAAAATTAAATTAGATACACATTTATTGTTGAATTTTCAACAGAGGGTGCCTAAAGGAATTGATTTCATAGGAACAGGAGGTATTGAAGGAGAATATTTTGGAGTTGGATTCTCCGACGACCTTGGATCAAGGCTTGAGAATGCCCCATTTTATAAATTTTCTCTAGGTCTAGTAGGAGATACTCCGGAAGGGGTACATATAATTGTGTCAGTTCTTGTATAGGGTGATGGAGGGTCTCTTGAAATAGGCATCATGTGCGAGCACATGGCGGAAACTCTAGGAGCTCCATAAAACATCGAGGGGTAAAATTACTCAAGGGAAAAAAAGGAAGAAGGTCAAATGCGTAAAAATAAAATATGATGATCAAAATATAGTGCTAAGGGTTTACGTTCAGCTTGGTGAAGTATTGAAGATGTTGGAGAAGGTGGTGTGGAGTATGCATATGTATATAGAGAGAGAGAAAGTGTGTGTGTGTGTGGGTGTATTGGCCATAGAGAATAAGTAATTGCAAGTAAAAAAATTCAATTAGTTCCTATTAAGAGTAATAAGAGGGAGGTGTAATTCAATGAATTCTTAATATAATATTAATACATGACAATTAAAAATAATAAAAATAATAATAATAATTCAATATGGTCATAAATAAAATATTTCAATGCCTATGTTAATTAAAATATCTCAATATCAACTATGTGGGGGGCAGGGGGTCTTCAATGCATATTTTTCTATGGCGGGATTTTCTTGGGTCTTTTTTAGGTTGTTAAATACTCACGAGCAGTCTGCAGGTAATATTTTTGCTTGTTGTATACTGTTTTCCCACCTTTCGGTCATGGAACACTGCCCAAAACTATCGTGGTCGTTTAATGGAGGAAATAGTGGACTATTTTTTCAACTCAAGTGATTATGATCCTATATGGTGTAGAGTGCCATCTTAGATGAATGCAATGGAGGTGTGGGGCATAGCTAGCACCCAGGCTTTGGGAGATAAAGGTTTTTTTAAGCTCTGAGATTCGGTCAAGGACATAGACATTTTTTCTTCCTCACTTGGGTTTTCAACAACACAAGTTCGAGGACTCCATATAGAGTCGAGCGCATTAAATGTATCAATGTTTCTAGACTCAAATTTAGTATCATATGATGTGCAATAGTTTGGCCCTTTCTTGGTCAACTGAGGTTTTTGAAAACTCTCCAATGGTTTTGTAGGGCTTGATAAAACTCAGATAGTGGGGGTGCCTAAAGGAATTGATTTCACAGGACCAGGAGGTATTGAAAGAGAATATTTTGGAGGTAGATTCTCCGATGGCCTTGGGTCAAGGCTTGAGAATGACCCATTACACAAATTTTCTCTAGGTCTAGTAGTAGATACCCTCGAAGGGGCACATATAATTGTGCCATTTCTTGTATAGGGTGATGGCGGGTCTCTTTAAACTAGAATCATGTGCAAGCACATGGTGGAAACTCTAGGAGCTCCAGAAAACATCGAGGGGTAAAATCAATCAAGGGAAAAAAGGAAGAAGTTCAAATGTGTAAAAATAAAACATGATGATCAAAATATAGTGCTAAGGTTTTATGTTCAACTTGGTGAAGTATTGAATATATTGGAGAAGGTGGTGGTGGGTCGAGCCAGAGGACGTCTCTTTTCATTTAAGCTCCTATGTGAATGGTTTGAAAAATAATGGGGAGAAATGTCTAATGTCCCCCCAAAGGTTACCACTCTCAATTGGGGTTAGTTCATGTTAAACTTCATTTTGATGGAAGATGTAACTTCGGCCCTAGGAAAGACTTGATGTATAGACCCTTCCTCGGTTCTTCTGAAACAATGGAACTGTTTAGAGTTTTAATTAGTGATTAAACCTCGTAATATTTAATTGTCAATCAGGGGCTCATAAGCTTCGAGTTGTACTGCATTTTTGGCTCAGCTTATGATCAAGGCATATAAATTCCTTGTTAATGATCTTTAAGTAAACACTCTTCTATCAATTAAGTAACTAGCACTAATCTCTTCTGCCTTGAATTAACTCAACCAAATTGAATCAATCTTAAATTAAATTCAAATAAAAATTTAACTCTAATCTACATCTGAGCAATATTAATCACAATCCAAGCAATGCAAATTACTATTTAAATTATATTAATTTCAATCTAAGTAATGGAAATCTCAATCTAAATATTAAGATCTATCTAATCTAAATAAAATAATCTTAAGTTAGTCAAGGTCAATTTAAAATTATACCAAACTGATGCTAAATATTAATCCCAATAAAATTCACTCTCACTCAAATAATCTTAAACTAAGGCAATGAACAAACAAGACTTCAACTAATCTAGTTCCCGGGATGCATAAAACAAATCAAATAAGCATTCAAACTAACCTCTGTCACCACTCTGCAATTGCTTCAAAAGAAACTAAGTAAACCAAGATTCTAAGTGACATGATTTCAAATATAAAAGACTGCAAAATAAGAAACTATTTTATCCTTAGATTACTGTAATCAAACATAAGCACATTCACTAATGGTTCTACCAATAACTAATTACAATTATAATGAATTGAAAAACTAAATTACAACTCCAAACAATGATTCAATGGTCTCGTAGCATTTCTTTCAAATACTTGGTTGCCAAAACACAATGTTACGAGAAATTATAGTGGATCAGTAGGGTACATTATCGATTTTAATTCATATTTAAAAGAAATGGATTTATCGTTCTCTTGTTTATCCAATTAAGAAGAACCTTCAAATATTCCAATCATAAACCTGTAACAAAGGGATTATTCATGCAATAAAATCATTGATAAACACCATTCATTTTGGTATGCAATGAGTTGGAGATGAAGTATCTATTTAATTTCAAGAAAATAATTTACATTCTTGAGTATAGAATCGCAATTATGATATTTAATTAGCAAATGATTTCAAAGTAGAATCCCTACACCTAGATCTATCCTATGATGTTTCATAGAACTTATTTAGAGGAGATGGTAGGCCTTTGCCACTCTCGGAGAAATTCTAAACTAAATCAATGCCTAAATATTAAGCAAAACCATAACATTTACAAAGAATTCATGGCAAAGTCAAATTGTATTAAGATTCAAATCATAAGTTCACTTACATACATTCCTTCAAGCATTTGTCTCATGTTCATAGATTTTCTTCCTCTTCCTTCAAAAACTTCCCAAACTTACAATACAAATCATGGCTTAGCCATTTATAATATTTATAAGGCGAATTAGTCAGTTTCCTCAATTCTGGAAAATTGAACAATTTTGACAAACTAACCTCAAAGATATCGGCATATCTTCCTAACCATGAATAATTTTGGAAAACGGTTTGGAGGGAGCCTAATTTGTTATATTTGCAACAAAAACCTCTCTTTTATTTGTCTCATTCAAATCCAGATCCCCAAAAATCGTTCCCAAATTTGGTTGTCTGGATCCTTTTACAAGGTTCTAGAATTCTGGAAAAACAATCATTTTTTACCAAACTGTCTCCAAGACCCTTGTATAACATTTATAAAAACTCAAATCTGGAGAAACCATTTTGGATATAAATAATTGGTTATATTTTTAACAAACTCATTAACTTAGATTCTCCATATTCACCTCGATCTGTGTGGTCAAACTTGGTAGTTTGGAAACTTTGCACATTTTGAGTGGATTTGTTAGTCAGCTCCTAAGGACCCACATGTATGAATTGGATGAAATCCAATGCATGGGAAGGTATTAAAACATTATTTTGGTCAATAAACTCCCTTGGTTTTCCCCGGAAACGTTTTGGGATGTCAAAACTCCAAGTTGGACATTTTCGTACTCTACTTGCAATAACTAGTTTAACTCGCTTGTGAAGAATTTTGACAATGGAACCCTGTGATAAATGAACTTAGAAAACCGTCATTAGAAAATCATGACTAAAGCATCTCTAATAATATAAAATCTAAGAAAACTAATGATAATCAACCACAAGGCGTAGGTCATGAATTGGCGACAAGTAATGGAATTATGATGTGAAATGAGTGTAAAGGTATCGGAATTTAGGTTATGAATGGCGGTAATATATATTGGAAAATTAGGCATATTTGAGGCCCAACATCCCCCCATGCCTGAGGGTTTGCATGTCTTCATTCAAACAAATCTCTTGCTCATTGACATATTATTAACATTGTTTTGTAGATGTTGGTTCTTGTGGGCCAACATTGCTTGGATATTTAAAGGTGTTGGTTCTTGTGGAGCAGCATTGCTTGAATACTTGGATATGTTGGTAGCATTCAACACATTTAGTATGCCACACTAATTTTAATTATCAATACAAATTGAGGACAAGAAATGAATGGATGAGGGAGAGACGATGGATGAAATGAGGTGGTAATGGAGATGGTGAATGGGTGGTTGCATACTCTGTCATCGTAAGGCCAATATTTATAGGTGGTTTCCTTTATCATTTCATGGCTGTAATGAATTCATCATGTGAATATAATGCTTGAATAAGACACTATAGATACTGCTTTTATTAATGCACCATAAGGTTTTTTCTTTTAACATGTTCTTATTATCAAAGTTTATGTATAATGAATGGAAGGAAATAGAAGGATAATGGTTTATGAAGGATGAAATGCGTGGAATGATAAGTGGTGAATCATTAATATTATTTAACCTTCTAATTAATTATAGAATCATAAGCCAAATTTACCTCATGTTTACCTTTTTCATTGCCATGCTCGGTGCTGCAAAATGAAGTGGAGGATGGAATGGCTAGAGCTGATGTGACTGTTGATCTAATCTGCTGAAGAAGGATAAAGCATGAGCTAAAGAGATGAACTGGAGGGCTTGAGGATGAACTGAAGGTCCCCTTCTCCCCCATTCCTGATGATTTGTATGTCCCCAAACAAGTGAGGAAAGGTGATTGCACAAAAATCCAAATTGCTCCAAATCTGTGTTGAGATCTCAAAACCATATAGTTTTCAATCGCTACACACCCATGTGCAATATTTCTTATGTGAATAAATGGTGTTGATTTCAAACATAAGCAAGAATCATTGGATTACCAACAATTGAGGAGATAGTTAATCAATGTGAGATATCCATCCTTTGATGTCAATGGGAATCAAGGCACTAGGTACATTCTACTAGCCATGAATAGATATGTCAGAGTCTAATTGACTACAGAATTCATCCACCAAGAAAAATTGATGTATTTACTTAGTATATGACAAGGCTACTTTCCATTAAGGCATGCAGTCTCCGAAGTACCTTATCTAAGCCTAACCTTGGTCCCAGATAATATGTTGATGTCGATGGGACAAGGCTCGTTGGTAGGTGAGACTTAAGGAATCCCACATCAACCAACTCAAGTACAAACATAATAACTCAAAAGATACATGATTTGAAGAACTTATACAAATTTACAAACTTTATTGGGATCCTTGCTCTCCAGTTACTTGGTTTTCAAGAAAATTCCTTGTCTAGTTGCGCCAGACAAGCTGGTTTTCACAAAAGGACTTATTTTTGTCTTTACTATTTTCATTTATTTGTTTATTACAATACTAACTTTCCTACTACATTAAAGAAAATATGTCCTTCTTCAAGTGAAAGAGAACTTCCAATGAAGCCATGTGCAGATCAGGTACAAAGATATAATCATGCCCAGATTTATCGTATAAAATATATGAGCATCAACAATCAAAAGCTTTTAAAGATGTGATACAAAGAGTATTTGAATATGAGAGTGGTACTTTGACTAAATTGTAATCTAGAACCAATACTCGATGTAGTCCTGGTGGTATTGGCTCATTTATTTTTTTCAACCACTCTAAAAGTCTTCCTCAGTTGTGCCCGGAAAACTTGGATAATTGGTCTCTGGAATGCATACAAGGCTTGTTGTTGGACATGGTGAAAGTTCTTCAATCTCTTGATTCTCCCCATCGGATTTGGTACATGATTCATCGATCTCCTTTGTATATAGGTAGGAGGAGTCAAGGGAGACTTCCAAATATTTTTCTGGTTGTGGAGAGATAGATAATTTCCTAAATGTGGTCAGGATGAACTCTTCCTGAGAGGCATATATCCCAGCTATTGCTAGGATTTGAGAAAGTACTTTGAGGGAAATTCTTCAAGCTTTGAATCATTCTTGAATTTACCTACTAGTTGATGAACCCTACCTCGCAACATGGATTAGTACCTAGGGGTTCTTACAGCACCTAAAAAATGATACAACATTAAATATTGGAATCTGAAGATAAATGAAATTAAAAGCTATTGGCTTAAATAAAGCTCACCACACTCATAAAAATTCGGATCATAGTACTATTTAATCTATTGAAAATGAAACAATTCGGAAATTAAATGTCTCACAGAATTTTTCAAACCATTCTAAGGCCTATGCTGCTTGTGAGGCTTAGTTATGGTTCCTATAGATGTGCCTTACTAAGTGGAAATGAAATCACTTACATAATGTTTCAGAATACTCTAATGCCTACTTCTATTTCTACGCATAAAGGAAAGGAAATAAAATTTCAAATATGAGCAAAATCGATCAGACTTTGGAGCAACCCCACCATAGTGGATGTGTTTCTCTTCACCACGTCTTACCGTACTCTCTCCACCCTATGACTACCCTGCAATACCCTTGAAACTCTATAATAAAAATCTTACCTGAACCAAAATACAACTCCCCGGCAATGGTGCCAAAATGTGAGAGTTTTAATTAGCGATTAAACCTCTTAATATTTAATTGTCAATCTGGGGCTCGTAAGCTTTGATTTGTACTGCATTTTTGTCGCAGCTTATGATCAGAACATATAATTTTTTTGTTAATGATCGTTAGCTACACACTCTTCTATCAATTAAGTAAACTAGAACACATCTCTCTCTACCTTGAATTAAATCAACCAAATTGAATAAATCTTAAATTAAATTCAAATAAAAATAACTCTAATCTACATCTCAACAATATTAATCACAATCCAAGAAATGAAAATTACTATTTAAATGATATTAATTCTAATCTAAGTAATGAAAATCCCAATCTAAATATTAAGATATATCTAATTTAGATACAAGAATCTTAAATCACTCAAGATTAATTTAAAATGTGACAAGACTGCAACTAATCTAGTTCCCGAGATGCATAAAACAAATCGAATAAGCATTCAAACTAACCTTTGTCACCACTTTGCAATTGCTTCAAAAGAAACTAAGTAAACCAATATTCTAAGTGACATGATTTCATATATAAAATACTGCAAAATAAGAAACTATTTTATCCTTAGATTACTGTAATCAAACTCAAGAAATCATTCAAACATAAGCACATTCACTAATGGTTCTACCAATAACTAATTACAATTATAATGAATTGAAAAACTAAATTACAACTCCAAACAATGATTCAATGGTCTCGTTGCATTGCTTTCAAATACTTGGTTGCCAAAACACAATGTTATAAGAAATTATAGTGGATTGGTAGGGTACATAATCGATTTCAATTCATATTTAAAAGAAGTGGAGTTATCGGTCTCTTGTTTATCCAATTAAGAAGCACATTTAAGTATTCCAATCGTAAACCTGCAACAAAGGGGTTATTCATGCAATAAAATCATTGATAAACACCATTCATTTTGGTATGCAACAAGTTGGAGATGAAGTATCTATTTAATTTCAAGAAAATAAATTACAGTCTTGAGTACAAAATCGTAATTATGAGATTTCGTTAGCAAATGCTTTCAAAATAGAATCCCTACACCTAGATCTATCCTATGATGTTTTACAGAACTTACTTCCACGAGATGGTAGGAATTTTCCACTCTCGGAGAAAGTCTAAACTAAATCAATGCCTAAAGATTAAGAAAAGCCAAAACATTTACAAAGAATTCATGGCAAAGTCAAATTGTATTAAGATTCAAATCATAAGTTCACTTACATACATTCCTTGAATCATTTGTCTCATGTTCACACATTGTCTTCCTCCTCCATCAAAAACTTCCCAAACTTACAATACAAACCATGGCTTAGCCATTTATAATATTTAGAAGGAAAATTAGTCATTTTCCTCATTTTTGGAAAATTGAACAATTTTAACAAATTGACCTCAAAGAGATTGACATATCTTCCTAACCGTGAATAATTTTGGAAGCTGGTTTGGAGAGGGCCTAATTTGTTATATTTTTAACAAAAACCTCTCTTTAATTTGTCTCATTAAAATCCATCTCCTCGAAAATCATTCCCAAAGTTGGTTTTCTAGCTCTTTTTGCAAGGTTCTAGAATTCTGGAAAAACAATTATTTTTTACCAAACTGCCTCCATGACCCGCGTATAACTTTTAGAATAATTCTAATCTAGAGAAACCGTTTTGTATATACATAATTGGTTATATTTTTAACAAACCCATTTTCTTATATTTTCCATATTCACCTCTGTTGGGGTTCCCATGTTTTGGCCAGGTTGACAAGACCAAAAGATGAGACAACATAGAACCACTTTAAGACCTTAGGATCTAGCCCTCCTAGGTCGAGAGAGGGATCTCTCTAGATGAGTCAAAGTGTATGTCTTTGAAGCTCTAAGTTGTGATTTTAGGCTAGCTATAGGCTCAGGGTTGTTTGTTTGGTTGTTTATGTTTGGTTGTTGGGAATTAGGAAAGAAGGATCCAATACAAGACAAGGATGAGCAAAGAGGAAAGCTAGGAAAAGGTAGATAATTCAGAGAACATCAAGGCCATTGGGAAATGGAGTCAAGAAAGGATTTATTTGTAATCAATGTGCAAGCTTTCAGTGGGCTGGTCATCTAGATCATTCGGATCTTATAGGATGATTGGCGAGGTGGAACATTAAGGGCTGAAAATGAAGGAAGGAGAACCATCCAATTTTGTCTATAGATCAGGCCAGAGGTCATTTAACTCCAGGCCTGCTTGGACAAAATCAGAGGTAGGACAAGGGATCTTAGAAAGGCCTAATTGGTATGGAAAGATCCTAGAGAGGCAGAGACAAGGTTCTAGACCTCCCAGTGTTCTCAATACATTCAACTAGATCCTAGCAAGAACATCTAAACACAGATTTCATTAATTCATACATCAGAGAGCAGGAAATAACATCCACTACACTGGTTAAACCAATTGAAATCAATATTCAGATACACATGTAAGCATAAAACATAAAGGGCTGGGAGAGCAGCAACATAAGGTACCTATCAAGGGTAAATCTTATGCCAAACTTCTGATGCGAGCCAGTAGAAATGGAATGAAATGAAATTAGACACAGAGATAAGAAAACATCACTAGCTTCTTTAGATCAGGATCCAAAGAAATATGCTTGTTATATTAAAAACAACACCAATCAGGTACATCATTGCCCACAGCTTGAACATTCAATCTGAATACATCAAATCTCAGCCTATCTTACAATATTACACAGAGAACTTGTCTCAAGAGGAAAATGCTTGCGTTTCACTGATATCTCATCAACAACCGATACAATGTTTCTCTCTGAGTTTTATAGCTGAAAAGGAGGAGAAGAGGTAGATGATAAACTAAATGTTGTATTAAACTCTTGAAAAGAAAGAGGGCCGAAGCCAATCTTGTTTGAACGCTGAGCATTTAATCTCTGCCACTCCTTGATGAAAGAGTGATCTTCTTTTTGGACATGACTCTGATGTGTTTCGGCTGCGTGCTGTACTTGTGGTGAATAAACAAAGGCAAATGAACTACTAAGAAGTCTGCTACATAAATATTTTAATTGCTTTGAACTGCTGTTAGGGTGGAAAATCCTTCAGGGACAGTGTGCATAATAAAAACTGTATGGGTGCCCTGTACTTGATGAAGAACTACATTCTGCTAATGAATAAACCCTGATGTTACCTTTTGCTTGTGCTCAGGACCTTTTGATCAATCCTCGAGGTCTTCAAACTGGTGCTTTTCCTCTTAAACCGTTGATTCAAGGCTTAAGATCTTCATTGACGTGTCCTAATCCCTTTTCTTGCATTAAAACACTTTGCCGCTCCATCTCTGTCTCTGTCCGTGCATTTTGAGCTTTAATGGCGCCGGAGGGTTTTCCACATAGTTTAAACCATGTTCCTTTTTAATGAACGTCCAGTCTTTACCTTCTCGGGTCCTTGCTCATAAATTTAGCTGTTGTAACTGATCTTCTTTGGATTTCGATGTCCTTGTAGCAGAGATGTGCGTCATGGCGGCCATTCTTCTTTTAAATAATACTGCAAAACGGAAACTGGTTAAGACAACAGACATGGGGATGACGGACGCGACGGGGACGATGGGAATGACTATGCAGATGATGAGATGGAGGAAAAAGATGCAGGGAAATGGTGAAAGGGCCCAGTGTGAAGTGGAAGTCGAGATAGATGGCGAACTGCAGCAATAAACGTTCTTTAAACCAAATAACCTTAAAAATCCCGACTTTGAACGTCATACGCAACAGAACGAATAGGAGTACGGTGGGCACACGTGGAGGTGACATGGCGAGACCGGGAGCAATGGAATGGTCAACATCGGGAGAACGAATCTGGACCATCCGATCGGGGTAGAGACCAACGGCAGAGAACACGTGGGTGGGCGACAGACGGTGGACCAGGGGTACGGTGATCGGGGCTAAAACATTGTGCAGCTCCGGCGAATGATGGCCGTTGGATGAGCGATCTGAAATCTGACGGCTGATAGCAATTTCGCTGGGTGACCTGGACCGAAAGATAATGCGCGGGGAGAAAGTGGTTTTTCTGTCGTACAATGGATAGGTGGCGAGCGCTGTATGGAATCGCTGGGCATTCGGGAAAAACCACCATCTGCACAGAAGCGGTGCGAAAAAAGCGGCGGATTTGGAACAGTGCGCGGTGGGGTCCACTGGGCGGAGAGGTTCTAAACCGTCAGATCTTCGGGAGGATGGACGGCGATGGCCCAGCGAGGGGAAAATGAGCGCGGGAGATGTGGGCACTGGGGATTTAATGACCGTCGTCCGATCAATTGAAATTGACGGCTGAGGCTGAGCCCGATGGACATATGCGGAAGGCACCCTTTGCTTTGGCGAATGGTTACAGCACTGGGTTACATGGAGGAAAAGGGCGAGGGCTAGCCAAGAAGGGGCTGAGGCCTATTATATTGTCGGAAGTGGGTTTTTTATCCCATTATAATGCATTTTGGAGCCTCTGAGGGTTAACGATAGTGGAATAGAGGGGAAAATTGAAGAAACCAAGGATAATGGTGGGATTTAAGGGGGATTTTGGAGGGGTTTAGAGGGTTGATAGGGGGGAAATAGAGGGGAACAAAAGGGACTTTGACAAAGGGGAAGGGAGGTAAAAATGTGGTGTTTTGCAGGAGTATGAGGGGCAATGTTGGTCTTTTTAGGAGCAGCATTATAACTAGTGATGCTTTAGATGGGAAATTAGCAGAGGGGACTTATATAAGGCAAAGCACAGAGAGACCTCAAGGATGATGTGACTTCAGGGGAGATGCATTCCTTGAAGGTCTCCAAAATGACATTAGCCCCCCAGCTTGCTTGTCAAGAATTTCATAGGGGGGCTAACAGTGGCTCCACATGGGGATGGCTTCTTCTTGAAGGAGGCAAGAAACCAGAAATAATCTTTGGAGTAGGTCAGGTGCCCGCTGCTTGGCACATCCCTTTTTCCTTCAATTTTCAGATGCCACAATATGTTAGATACACAAATCAGCAGAAACATTTTCCCAACCAATCTACCTACCCAAACTAAATTCCTAGCATTTTTTCTTCTTTTAGGGTGCATTTAAGCTAGCAGACCCTTTACATCATTTATTTTTGAAACAGAAAACAAATCTATTCTAATTCTACCCTTATTTCTCCATGAGACCAGATTAGACTGTTGGTCTCGTTTGTTTCTCTACCTAATCTACTACCTGTTGGGATTAAAATGTCCAACAGGTTTCTTCTCCTACATTCTAAGACAGGAAATTCAAAACAGCCAAGCCAGGATTAAACTGTCTGACTTGCTGTGGATCCAAGGCATAAAAATTTTGATCTTGGACAGTAAATTGCTGAAAACTTGGAGACAAAACTGTGAAGGTTGGAAATCTGCAATTTGAAATATCCTTCTTTTCTGTGACTCAGGTTTTGAGCATATTAGAGTCACTTCTGTTTCTTCCTTTCAGCTCTGGTTTTGGGCATGTTAGAGCTAATTCTTCTTTTCACTACTGGTCCAGATCTTGAGCATATTAGGACCATCTATTCTGCTCCTTTTGGCTCAAATTTTGATTTTATTTTATTTTATTTTAATTTTTTTTTAGAATGAAAACGCTGCAATGGTATGTACAATGAAATGGAAACTAGAAACTGAAATTAGCAGAAGTAATGCTTGAGCATCCTGCCATTGACAGGACCCCCAAGCAGCTCTGTACCATTAAGTTCTTGCAAGAAAAATGCATTAGAACCCACAGTGGCTTGGATGATATATGGACCTTGCCACAAGCTGTCAAACTTGCCATGTTTGCCTTGTTCCTCTCTCCTTGAGTCCCATTTCAGAACTTTGTCCCCAATTTTGAAGTCTGAAGCTTTGGTTCTTTTTTCG
This sequence comes from Pinus albicaulis, assembly GCA_034641835.2. NCBI lineage: Eukaryota > Viridiplantae > Streptophyta > Pinopsida > Pinales > Pinaceae > Pinus > Pinus albicaulis. Next base: position 388,011,367 of record CM076582.1, on the reverse strand, counting down.
AACTGCCTCTTTATGTTTTCCTGAACTCTGACAGCTCTACTATACACCTGCTCCCTTGTTTGCTGAAGATGGATGGTTTCATTAACTCTTCTCACCATATTGTTTTCCTCTGTCTGAATCTCCTGGACAAGCTTGATCACTGGTATTCCAAGGCTAGTTGGAAAAACTGGTTATGTTCCATAAACCAGCTGGAATGGTGACATGCCAATAGATTTCTTTGTGGTGATCCTAGCAGCCCACAAAGCATGCACCAAATTCTTGTGCCATGACTTTCTGTTCTCTTCCAGCAGCTTCTTAATCATTGTGACTAGGCTTTTGTTGGATGATTCAGCTAATCCATTACCCTGAGGGTAATAGGCAGTTGAATGACCAAGGGCTATTCCATACCTGTGACAGAAATCAACCATTCTCTTGGATCTGAAAGCAGCAGCGTTGTCAGTGATTATTTTCCTTGGACAGCCAAACCGAGAGAGGAGGTAATCTTCTAGGAACCTAATGATGACAGAATCGGTGGCATTCCTAGTGGGTATGGCCTCTATCCATTTGGTGAAGTAATCTGTAGCAGTTAGGATCCATCTATGTTGTCCAGAAGAAGAGGGGTGAATTTCCCCAATGAAGTCTAGGCCCCATCGCATGAATGGACCTTCTACGGTGATAGGATGTAAAGGGAGGGGGAGGAGCTTTCTTCTGCCCTCAAATATTTGGCATTTATGACAGGCAGTTACCATTTTATGGATGTCATTGAAAAGTGTGGGCCAATAGTAACCAGCCCTGAGTATTTTATTTGTAGTGGCTTTCCAACTCAGGTGGCCTCCACACTCCCCAACATGGAATTCTTGTTTGATTCTTTCAGCTTCAGTTTCGGACAAGCATTTCAGCAATAGGCCATTTGGATTTTTCCAGTATAGGTTTTCATTCAGGATGCAGTAATTTCTGGCTTTTAGCTTTATGAATCTGGCCTTAGTTTTGGACTGTTCTGGAGGGGCGTTGAGATTGGTGAGCACGTAAAGGATATCGGAATACCAAGGAGAGTTCTGAAACTTCTCCTCAACATTTGGGTGGGGAAATCCTCCCTGCTCATCTAAGGCATTTATCATGTTAATGTCAAGGGCCTGCAAATTAGATTCCGCCATTAATTGGGCTAGGCCTTGACCTTTGATCAGTTTGGTGGGCTTTATCTCAAGGTCATATTCTAAGATTGTAGCAATCCATTTGCCCCTTTTCCCATCAGGTTCTTGGGACAGAATGTCTTTAACTACTATATTTGGAACATAGGCTACGGTGCGAGAATGCAGAATGTACACCCTAAAGTCTTTTAAGGCCTTTACCAGGGCATAGGCCTGATTTTACATAATGTTGTATTTCAAGGGTGTATCTCTTAGTGCTTTGCTGAAGAAGGCAAATGGCTGTTCATTTCCTTCCATATTTTTCTGCAGCAAGACTGCAGCTATTGTATGCTCAGAGGCGAATGAAAAAATTAGAAAGTCTTTTGAGAAATCTGGACTGATCAGGATAGGGGCTTGAGTGAGTGCAAGTTTTACCGACTCAAAATATTTCTTGGCTTCAACAGTCCACTTAATTCCTGCACCTTTCTTTAACATGTCATTGATTTTCCTAAGGTGCTCAGCAAGATTGGGAACGAATCTCCTAAGGAAATTGATCTTCCCTATAAAGGACTGTAATTATTTGATGTTTCTAGGGTGTGAGATTTGGAGTATTCCCTCAACTCGCTGTGGGTCTATCCTAATTCCTTTCTCGGATATAATGTGGCCAAGAAGTTTGCCTTCTTGCAGCCCAAACACATTTTTCTTAGGATTTAAGGACAGACCGTACCTTCTACATTTTTCAAAAACTTTTCTCAGATGTTTCAGGTGTTCTTCTTCAGTTTTAGAAAAGGCAGTCAAGTCATCCAAGTAGATAACTATGAAGTGCCCTATCTCGTCTGAGAAAGCTATATCCATCGCTCTCTGGAAGGTGGATCCAGCATTCATCAATCCAAAAGGCATTTTCACGTACATGAAGGTGCCCCATGGAGTGGTAAAAGTTGTTTTGAGTTGATCTTCTGGGAGTACAAGGACTTGATCGTATCCTGAAAAACCATCAAGCAGGGAGATTCTATTAGAGCCCACTACCTTCTGTAGGATATGTTCCATTCTAGGCAAAGGGTAGTTGTCTTTCAGGGAGGCTCTGTTGAGGTTTCTGAAGTCTATGCACAATCTGATCTCCCCCGTTTTTTTTCTCACGGCCACTAAGTTTGACACCCAGTCAGAAAACCTTACAATGACTATTATGCCTGCATCATACATCTTTTTAATCTCTTTCTCTACTGCAGGCAGTTGTTTTGGATTGATTCTGCGGAGTTTTTGTCTGAAAGGTTTCTGATTTTCCTTCAAGGGTATCTTGTGTTGTATGATGTTGGTGTCATAGGCCTTTAAGTCTTCATAGCTCCATGCAAACACATCAATAAATTCCTTAAACAGGTCGATGTATTTCTGCTTCATGTTTGCAGGTATAAACTTAGCCAACTTAATCATTTTAGGCTTATCTTCAGTGCCTATGTTGCATTCTTCTACATCTGAGTCTGCATGTTCTATAGTGGGCTTATTTGCTACGTCATCAAAGTCAAAAAGGTCCTCTAGGGGTGCTAGGCCTCTGGGTATATTCTTGTCTTTGGACTGCAGCACCTCCATTTCCACATTTTCCGCGTTTTCACACCCTATGGTTGAATTTCCAGTTTCTTCAGAAAAGGAGTTTATTTCTATGTTACAAGGTGGGGATTCTTCATCAAAGGGTTCCTCACTAAGGCATTCGTCTTCATTTTTAGAGCCTGAACTAGAAAATTCAAACTAATTCTGCCTGTCATGAAGTCCTCAATCTGTTTATCACCTTCAAAGACCTGCCAGTATTTTTCGTTGTCTGGAACTGCAGGTCTGAACTTGGTTTGAATGATGATTTGTTGGTCGGCCGGAGTCTTAGGATATGAACTAGCCAGGCAAGCTAATCCGTTAGCAATAACGTTTTGACCCCTGGGCACAAACACCAAATCGTATTCTACAAAGGTTTTCAATAAATCTACTGCATCATTCCTGTACGCTCTAAGTCGGGGATGTTTCGCTGTATATTCACCATTCACCTGTTTGATGACTAACTCTGAGTCTCCTCTCACAGCTATCCTACAGGCTCCTGATTTTTTCAATAGATTCAGACCCAGGATGAGAGCCTCGTATTTTGCAATATTATTTGTGCATTTGAAGTGCAGATTGATAGCATGGCTCTCGGCGCGGTCATTTTCTGTGTTACGTAGCCACACCCCCACTCTAGCATTTTTCCTAGTACAGGATCCATCGAAATTCATTTCCCACAGGGGTTCGCCATTATGTTGTGTTTGAGGGTCTGTACTAGGTTGTGGGTTGACTTGTTCTTCACGTGGTGTATTAGTTTGAGGGGTGTGACTAGTAGGCTGACTGCATTGTGTTTATGGTCCCTCCTAAGTTTCGTTTTCGGTACCCTGCCCATGGTCTTCTTCATCGTATTCTTCTAGAGTAGCCGTTATGCTAAAGTCCACGGGCTCTGTGTCCTCGTTTGTATCTCTGCATTCTGATTCTGGCTCTCCTAAGGATTGGTCATTATAAAGAATGAAAAAATCCAGGTCTGTGTGCATAGAGTATAATGGTGAATTTTCAGGCTTCTCAGGGCTACTGACTAGGAATTTCATCTGGGACTCTCTATACAGTCTTCTAAGTTGGCCAAAGATAGGGATAGTGGCATATGAGCCATCCATCTGCATTGTTCCTTGCAGCTTGGCTCCCCATGATCTAGATAGCAGCATGCCATACTTGGGTGGTACATCTGCCACCACAACATCCATGACCATACATTTAGCTGGGATCTGGGTCAGGCTCACACATAAGTCTTTGATCAGGCCTAGGCATTTTACTTTGCTAGAGTCAAACGAATATAGATCTTTGTAAGGTCGTGTTATCTCTAGGCCTCGCTTTTCCATCACTATCTTAGGAATTAAATTGTGTGATGCTCCTGAATCATGCATGGCATTGTGGAGTATTTTATCATGGATGTTGAGACTAATATAGAAATGTGGAACTACCCCCTCCTGAAACTTTCCCTAAATATTTGGACCGAACAGCAGGGCAGGTTGATCATCATTCAAATTTACAGTATCATTTTTTTCCCCTAAATTCAGTGCTTTCAAATTTTGGCCTTTATATACATCCTGAGTGGCTAACTCAGCTAATGGTACAGAGATTTTTATTTTTGCAATCTCACTCTCTAAATTGAAAGTGGACTGACTCTTGGAAATGATTGACTCTGTTTTATTAGCCACTGCCTTCGTGGCTGAATCAGTTTGTGATTTCTCACTATGTATAGGGTTGGGAACAATTGTGTCAGGAGTACTAACTGCAGTGCTAGTACCGCTAGCAGGCTCACCTTGTTTTTCATTCTTCTGGTTGTCTTTTTCTTTGTTTTTCCCAGAACTTTCAGCTGCTGATTTGCTACTTTCAGAGGTTGTTTTAGAAGTTTTATCAGGTATTTTCTTGATGGCGATCTCGGGAGCTTTGGTTTTGGAAGTATCTTGGTTATTTTTGCTCCTAAGTTCATATTGTTCTCTGACCTGCATCATGGAATTTTCAAATCCTAATCCGTAATCCTCAGTTTCTAACCATTCCTCATCCCAGTATGAGGGTGAAGGTTGATCTTCTTTCGAATCACAGTTATGGATTGAGTCCTCTGTTTCAAACATGTTTATTGTATTATCTTCAGACTCTTCTATGATTCCCTCATCTTCATCTAAAATTTTTTCTTGAAATGGGGGAACAACTTGTTGATCTGACTCTCTTTGTCTGTTGAGAGCAGCGTTGTTTCTTCTAACGTTCTGGCTCTGGTTTTGGTTTCTGTTTTGGACAACCATCCTTTTTATCATTTGTTGTAGCTCTTCCACATTTTTATACAATCTATCATATTTGGGATCAGACGTGGAAGCTACATTGTCATCCCTGTATGTTACCCTTTTCTCAGCTCTCAATTTAGCTCTTTTTTCTAGTAGGTTGGCTTCTATGTTCACTGCTCCTTTCTGCATGTCCTCCAATGTGGTGTACTCTTTATATCTAAGTTTGTAGGCCATGTCAGCATCGAATCCATTAGGATATTTGGCTAGGGCCATACCTTGAGGAGGTTTCATGTGTGGAGGGAGAGCATTGTATATGCTGTTGAATCTAGTGGTGTAATCGTGGACGCTCTCTCCCACGTTCCTCTTAAGGGTCATGTAGTCTGCTAGGAGTTGGTGAGGGTTTTCCCTAACTTCCCATTTGTTTATGAAGGTCTGATACAATGCAGGGAGATCTTGGATACTTCCAGGAGGTAAACTTTTAAACCATTTCTTTACATCACCCCCTAAGCTTTGGGCAAAGATTCTCATTTTGATTGTTTCATCATCAATTTCCATATAGTCAAAAGAATCCTCCATCTTATCTACATGTTGCTGGGCTGTGATGGATTATTTAGCGGTGAAGTGTGGGATTTTTTATTGATAATCATTGGGTAAGGGTAACAAGGGCTGAGGTAAAACCATAGGTGCATACCAGGCTGCCATGATAATGTGCTGATGAGGTATAGGGTTGGCTTCAGCAGCTGGTATGTGGATGACAGGAATATTAGGACTAGCAGAAGTCTGTTGAGAAGATCTAGGGTGGGAGAGCCCCAAGTTTTGAATGAAGTGGTTATCAGGTGGTGTAGATGGAGGGGTTCCTCTGTCCCTAGTGTGCTGACCACTGTGAGATGGTGAATTGTGAAACTCAAGGTCTGGCTGGTCTAGATGATTGAATGACCTAGTTCTTGGTAAGCTGTTTGGAGGATCTAGGTCAAGGAATGGGTTCAATAGAGCTGTAAGATCTTCTGGTGCAGAATTAGCTCTATGAATGCGACTGGAAATAGCTGGTCTTTTAGGTGTAGGAGCTCCCCTGAGGATACTCTCCGGATTGTCAACTATTTCAGGTGGGTCAGGGTTGGGATAAGCTCTTGTGTGAATGGTTCTAAAGCCAGAATTTTGTTTCCTAGCCAAGCAGCTTAACCCTTCTTGTTACTTCTACTGTGGTTGATTTTTGTCTAAAAGGTTGGTCTCCCAGTGGAGTCTTATGTGAAACCAAGATAATCAGCAGGCCTACTGATCACCAGTGGAGTCTTTCATTTAGGAATAATGGAGTCGCCAGGTGGAGGGTTTTATATTATATTTAAGGGGTTACACTGTCCACCACAGTGCTCAGGCACTATCACCTTTCGGGAATCTCCTCAAAAACAGCAAACTCCAACCAGAGATTGACTGGGAGGGCATTTACCAGACATGTCACCTCCGAAGAGGGTGAGATCCGGAGGCTACATGGCCCTTTCCAGGTTCTGTCTAAGAGTATGATGGACACTCAACAATGGAGGTCGATTCAAGAAAGGAGGGACTTACTGTCAACCTAACCAGAGTTCTAAGTCTCTGAGTCTTTAAAAAGGTTTAAGGTGAAATGCACTCAGAGTTCCCAGTGGAGTCGCCATTATGTTGGGGTTCCCATGTTTTGGCCAAGTTGACAAGACCAAAATATGAGACAGCATAGAACCACTTTTGCGCATCTTAGGATCTAGCCCTCCTAGGTCCGTAGAGGGATCTCTGCATGAGTCAAAGTGTATGTCTTCGAAGCTCTAAGTTGTGATTTAGGCTAGTTAGCAGGCCTGTGGTTGTTTGTTTGGTTGTTGGGAATCAGGAAAGAAGGATCTGATACAAGACAAGGATGAGCAAAGAGGAAAACTAGGCAAAGGTAGATAATTCAGAGAACATCAAGGCCATTGCGCAATGGAGTCAAGAAAGGATTTATTTGTAATAAATGTGCAAGCTTTCAGTGGGCTAGTCATATAGAGCATTCGGATCTTATAGGATGATTGGCGAGGTGGAACATTAAGGGCTGAAAATGAAGGAAGGAGAACCATCCAATTCTGTCTATAGATCAGGCCAGAGGTCATTTAACTCCAGACCTGCTTGGAAAAAATCAGAGGTAGGACAAGGGATCTTAGAAAGGCCTAATTGGGATGGAAATATCCTAGAGAGGCAGAGACAAGGTTCTAGACCTCCCAGTGTTCTCAACACATTCAACTAGATCCTAGCAAGAACATCTAAACATAGATTTCATTAATTCATACATCAGAGAGCAGGCAATAACATCCACTACACTGGTTAAACTAATTGAAATCAATATTCAGATACACATGTAAGCAGAAAACATAAAGGGCTGGGAGAGCAGCAACATAAGGTACCTATCAAGGATAAATCTTATGCCAAACTTCTGATGCGAGCCAGTAGAAATGGAATGAAATGAAATTAGACACAGAGATAAGAAAACATCACCAGCTGCTTTAGATCAGGATCCAAAGAAATATGCTTGTTATATTAAAAACAACACCAATCAGGTACATCATTGCCCACAGCTTGAACATTCAATCTGAATACATCAAATCTCAGCCTATCTTACAATATTACACAGAGAACTTGTCTCAAGAGGAAAATGCTTGCGTTTCACTGATATCTCATCAACAACCGATACAATGTTTCTCTCTGAGTTTTATAGCTGAAAAGGAGGAGAAGAGGTAGATGATAAACTAAATGTTGTATTAAACTCTTGAAAAGAAAGAGGGCCGAAGCCAATCTTGTTTGAACGCTGAGCATTTAATCTCTGCCACTCCTTGATGAAAGAGTGATCTTCTTTTTGGACATGACTCTGATGTGTTTCGGCTGCGTGCTGTACTTGTGGTGAATAAACAAAGGCAAATGAACTACTAAGAAGTCTGCTACATAAATATTTTAATTGCTTTGAACTGCTGTTAGGGTGGAAAATCCTTCAGGGACAGTGTGCATAATAAAAACTGTATGGGTGCCCTGTACTTGATGAAGAACTACATTCTGCTAATGAATAAACCCTGATGTTACCTTTTGCTTGTGCTCAGGACCTTTTGATCAATCCTCGAGGTCTTCAAACTGGTGCTTTTCCTCTTAAACCGTTGATTCAAGGCTTAAGATCTTCATTGACGTGTCCTAATCCCTTTTCTTGCATTAAAACACTTTGCCGCTCCATCTCTGTCTCTGTCCGTGCATTTTGAGCTTTAATGGCGCCGGAGGGTTTTCCACATAGTTTAAACCATGTTCCTTTTTAATGAACGTCCAGTCTTTACCTTCTCGGGTCCTTGCTCATAAATTTAGCTGTTGTAACTGATCTTCTTTGGATTTCGATGTCCTTGTAGCAGAGATGTGCGTCATGGCGGCCATTCTTCTTTTAAATAATACTGCAAAACGGAAACTGGTTAAGACAACAGACATGGGGATGACGGACGCGACGGGGACGATGGGAATGACTATGCAGATGATGAGATGGAGGAAAAAGATGCAGGGAAATGGTGAAAGGGCCCAGTGTGAAGTGGAAGTCGAGATAGATGGCGAACTGCAGCAATAAACGTTCTTTAAACCAAATAACCTTAAAAATCCCGACTTTGAACGTCATACGCAACAGAACGAATAGGAGTACGGTGGGCACACGTGGAGGTGACATGGCGAGACCGGGAGCAATGGAATGGTCAACATCGGGAGAACGAATCTGGACCATCCGATCGGGGTAGAGACCAACGGCAGAGAACACGTGGGTGGGCGACAGACGGTGGACCAGGGGTACGGTGATCGGGAATGACTGTGCAGTTGATGAGATGGAGGAAAAAACTGCAGGGAAATGGTGAAAGGGCGTAGTGTGAAGTGGAAGTCGAGATAGATGGCGGACTGCAGCAATAAACGTTCCTTAAACCAAATAACCTTAAAAATCCCGACTTTGAACGTATACGCAACGGAACGAATAGGAGTACGGTGGGCACACGTGGAGGTGACGTGGCGAGACCGGGAGCAATGGAATGGTCAACATCGGGAGAACGAATCCGGACCATCCTATAGGGGCAGAGATCAATGGCAGAGAACACGTGGGTGGGCGACAGACGGTGGACCAGGGGTACGGTGATCGGGGCTAAAACAGTGCGTAGCTCCAACGAATGATGGTCGTTGGATGAGCGATCTGAAATCTGATGGCTGACAGCAATTTCGCTGGGTGACCTGGACCGAAAGATAACGCGCAGGGAGAAAGCTGTTTTGCCATTGTACAAGGGACAGGTGGCGAGCGCTGTATGGAATCGCTGGGCATTCGGTAAAAACCACCATCTGCGCAGAAGCGGTGCGGAAAAACCGGCGGATTTGGAACAGTGCGCGGCAGGGTCCACTGGGCGGAGAGATTCTGAACCGTCAGATCTTCGGGAGGATGGACGGCGATGGCCCAGCGAGGGGAAAATGAGCACGGGAGATGTGGGCATTGGGGATTTAATGACCGTCGTCTGATCAATTGAAATCGACGGCTGAGGCTGAGCCCGATGGACATATGCGGAAGGCGCCCTTTGCTTTGGCGAATGGTTACAGCGCTGGGTTACATGGAGGAAAAGGGCAAGGGCTAGCGAAGAAGGGGCTGAGGCCTATTATATGGTCAGAAGTGGGTTTTTTATCCCATTTTAATGCATTTTGGAGCCTCTGAGGGTTAACGATTGTGGAATAGAGGGGAAAATTGAAGAAACCAAGGATAATGGTGGGATTTAAGGGGGATTTTGGAGGGGTTTAGAGGGTTGATAGGGGGGAAATAGAGGGGAACAAAAGGGACTTTGACAAAGGGGAAGGGAGGTAAAAATGTGGTGTTTTGCAGGAGTATGAGGGGCAATGTTGGTCTTTTTAGGAGCAGCATTATAACTAGTGAGGCTTTAGATGGGAAATCAGCAGAGGGGACTTGTATAAGGCAAAGCACGGAGAGACCTCAAGGATGATGTGACTTCAGGGGAGATGCATTCCTTGAAGGTCTCCAAAATGACATTAGCCCCCGAGCTTGCTTGTCAAGAATTTCATAGGGGGGCTAACAACCTCGATCTGCAAACAGATTGAGGTCAAACTTGGTAGTTTGGAAACTTTGCACATTCTGAGAAGATTTGTTAATCAGCTCCTAGCAACCCAGATGTGAAACCTAGATGCAATCCAATGCATGTGAAGGTATTAAAACATTATTTTGGTTAATAACCTCCCTCAGTTTTCCTTGGAAGCATGTCGGGATGTCGAAACTCCAAAATGGACATTTCTATACTCTACTTGTAGTAACTAGTTTAATTGGCTTGTGAAGAATTTCGACAATAGAACCCTGCGACAAATGAAATTATAAAAACCGTCATTACCAAATCATGACTAAATCATCTCTAATCATAGAAAATCTAATAAAACTAACGATAATCAACCACGAAGCATATTAAGTCATGAATTTGCGACAAGTGATGGAATTATGGTGTGAAGTGAGTGTAAAGGTGTCAAAATTTAGGTTATGAATGGTGGTAATATATAATGGAAAATTAGGCATATTTGAGGCCCAACAGGAACCCTTTTTTTTATGCGAGTCATGAGAGGCCTTATAGTGTTGGCTTATGAGTGAGGTTGTCAAGCCTTCCACTAAAACTGTGATCAATGGATATTTTCAAGGTAATTGGGAATAAATTTGGGACTTTCTTGGAAGTCTTTGTGTGTTATTTGGTGGCTTGAGATATGGTCATGGCAAGGGTTTTAGTAATTTGGACCTTGGGAAGTATTATATGAAGCATTGAATCTAAGTCACAGGGGTTTCTCTCATAAAATGTTGGTGGACTATGAAGTAATTCCATTCAAGTGGCATAGATGTCACAAACATGGGGACGTGATGCAAGATTGTTAATTTACATTCTCTGTTAAGAAATTATCAAGGCTTATGATGGAAGGCAATATCAATTGGCCTAATAGGGAAGATATAGGATGTCAGACCAAGCCTTCTTCCCAGTTGCATCAGTAGAATTCTATCATGGAATATATGCAAGTGGGGGGAGCTATCCCCATGGAAGGAGAAAAAAAGGATGTTGGGCTACATATGTCATTGGATGGGGCTCCTTCCTTTATAGGTATCTTTCCTCTGAGTAATTATTTACCACCCCACTCTATTTCATATTTAATAAAATCCTTTAGCTATTTAGATATGAGGTTGGGTCATAAAACACAATCATAGTCTGTCACATTGGAAATATCCTCCCCACACTTTACTTAAATTTTTACTTTCCCTATTCCCCGCACTATCCTTGGTAGCCCCTCCCCCCCACCCCAAAAAAAAATTCTCTCCACAATTCTAGAGGAGTCCTCAAAATCCCAATCTCACTACAATCTTCAATCAAGACTTGCTAAGGAGGACATCATTTCATTTGTCGTGGTCTTTGGCCCTCCTCTTTAGTCAAGCCTTAGGGCCACAAAAAGGGGATAGAATGCCACATATCCAACACAAAATTAAATGCTTGCTAAGATGTTGGAGTTGGTAAGCAGAGGTCTATTTTAAGGGGACATAGAGAGGCACAAGACCCTCGACAGTATCCCTTATTATTTTCCTCTCCTTTAACTATATGGGCCTTGTTAACCCGTCTAAAAAATTATCTCTAAGGAGGTTGGTCTCGTCTGAATCCTTAGACATTATTTTCCTTCAGGAAACTCTAGTGGGAGGGGAAAATATTACTCAGGTGTTGGAGGAAATATTTCCAAATAAGTGTTTTTTTCCTCAAATGTGAAATGAAAATCATGAGGCTTGGCTATGGGGTTTAACTTAAGAACAATTAAGGTTATTGGCTTTTATGGATCTAACATGGTTATGGGAGAAAGTATTTTTTCTATGGAATTGGGGAAGGAATTTGTTAACATATATGGGCCTTTTCATGAAAGGGTTTGTTTATGAGACTCACTAATAGGAATATATTATATGAAAGATGATAACCCAGTAGTCGGAGAGAACTTGAATTTTTCTCTTGGGACCTCTGAAATTTGGGGCTCTCATGCACATCTAGACTCCATTTCTAATTACTTCTGTCACCTTTTAGTGGATCATAAATTGAGTGATGTTTATTTGGTAAAGTGTAAACCTACATGGAGAAATAGGAGAATTGGGGAGGTGATAGTTGAAAGGTGGATTGATCGATTCCTTATGGAAGATTCCTTGTTAGAAAGGACCCCTCTATTTAGACAGTGGATTGGGGTGGGGGGTGAATCTCGTCACCATCTTATCTTTCTTGAACTGAAATGAGGTTTAATAAACCAGTAAGCCCTTTCAAATTCACTGTTTCTTGGTTAAAAGACGAGACTTTAATTAATCTTGTCTTTGAAACTTGGGTTCCTTATAATCTTGAAATGGGGGTGCCCATTGTGGTTAACTTTGTTGAAAACCTCAAAAGGGTGAAAAATGCACAATATAGTGGTCAACCATTAAAACACGGAGGGGTGAGGAAGAGCTGAAATCAATGGAGGAGTATCTGGAGTGCTTAAAGGCCCCTAAAGGGGGGGCATATAAGTTATAAGAAGAAAAAAAAATGGATTTTTCATTTATATGCCATTAAGTGTAGAATTTTGGAAGATAAGGGAGAGATGTGGAGGAAAAAAATCAAGGCCATTAGGCTTAAAAGTGGTGAAAACAATACAAAATTATTTTAGAAATTTTCCAAGGGACGTAAAGCAGCAAATTCGATTTGGGCAGTAAATGATATGGAAGGGGGAAGATCCTATACTTTCAAGGAGTTAGCCAATCTGGGGAAGAATCATTTCAACAACATGTATAAGGCCCCTTTGGAAACATCCATTACTGAAGTGATTCTATTTCCACAATATTTCCCCTAATTTTACTAAAGATGAATAAAATCAAAGCTTAATGATGATGATTTCTGAAGGTGAGTTGAAAAATGTGCTTTAGATATTTCATAAGGATAAAAGTCTTATTCCTGATGGATGGTCAGCGGATTTTTTTTTGGGGTTATATGACATCCTAGGACGATACCTTCTAAGAGTGGTTGAGGATTCTTATCAATCGGGAAGAATGTTTGCATATTTCAATTCAGCATTCATTGCCCTCATTCCCAAATCAAATGATCCAAAAACCTTTGATGATTTCAAGCCAATCTCACTTTGTAATTTCATTTACAAAGTGATTGCAAAAATTATTGCTAATTAGCTCAAACATATCCTTTCCAAAAACATTTCTAAGGAACAATTCAATTTTTAGGAAGGCAGATAACTCCATGAAGTGATTAGGGTGACCTAGGAAGGGCTCCATGACCTAAAAACTAGAAATCACAAATGCTTGGTGATAAAAATTGATCTATCCAAATCATATGATCGGGTAAGTTGCATATATAATAGACTTCTCCTGACACATTTATGCTTCAAAGTTCCCTTCATCAACTGGGTCATAAGTTATATTACCACTGTCTCATTTGTTGTACTCATAAATGGCTCTAAATTATCCCTATTTCATTCACAACAAGGTTTGTAACAAGGTTTTACTTTGTCCCCGCTATAGTTCTTTCTGGTGGCTAAGGGTCTCAAAAAGATATTATCTTAGGCCAAAAGGATGGGGGATATTAATGGAGTAGTGGTGGCAGAATATTTTAAAATCACACACTTGTTATTCATCAATGAAATACTATTATTTTGGTGATGGTTATAAGTGTGATCCTAATTCTATTAAAGAGTCTCTTGAGAGTTTTCAAAAGGATACAAGTATGCAAATTAACATATTAAAATATACCATATCCCCTCTTGGTATATCTAGGGACGAATCCATAAATGCTCAAAATATTTTCCCTTATCATACTTACAACTTTGATGAAGGTTTGAATTACTTGGGATTTCAATTGAAACCTAATGATTACAAGAGAGCTGATTGGAAATGGAAAATTGTAAAAATTGAAAAAAGACTGAAGGTGTGGAGTTTTAGGTAGTTTTCAAGAGCTGGTAGACTAGTCCTTATAAAATCTATGTTGGGGGATATCCATGTATACTGGATGACCTTATCCTGGATTCCAAAAGGATTTTTGAACTCATTGGGTAAGATTTTATATTTTTTATTATGGGAAAGACCAAGAGATAAATTTGTTTTTCCATGGGTGCAATGGGATTAAATAACTTTTCCCAAAGCTTTGAATGGATGGAGTTTAAAAATTATTTCCTTGTTTTCTCGAGCACTAGATCCAAAAGTGGGATGTAGATTTCTCCCTTCTGATAGTCTATAGACATATCTCATTTATAATAAGTATATAAATCTCTACACTCTGGAAGAATGGGTTCCCTTGCCAGATATGAAATGCCCTAGTCTCTCGATAATCTGGAAATTTGTTATGTCTTCTTTTTATGTGGCTAAAGAAGGATTGACATGGGAAATAGGAAATGGTGAAAAGATGAGGATCATAGTTGATCCATGGGTTGGATGCGGGAAAATTTTCACCTTCCTCATGATATGGCCATGCTATTAAACAAAAAAGGTAGGATTATGTTGAACCAAGTCGCTAACAACAATTGATCAACTATATGGGCAGAAGGTTGGGTTGATGACCATCATCTCAATTTGCCTAAAGAATTTGTTGATCTATGGCATAATTATAATATTTTATTCAATACTCTCATGTATGGATCAAAGAAAAGGAAGACTCCTTATGTTGGGTTCACTCTTTGTTTTGGGAAACATCCAAATCAAGACTTTGGTATTTAATTGATGAACATAAACCAACGTAACTAGTTTGATGTTGGAAGAAAATATGGAAACTTAGTTGTCTAGCCAAGGCTCAGTTATTCATGTGGTGCCTTATGGAAAATAAAATTCCCACATGAGATAATTTACAAAAGTAGAAAAAGGAAGTCCCTATTTGGTGTGCTCTCTACAAAACTGTTGAAGAATTAGGGGTCCACATGTTCCTTTGTTATCCTTTCACTAGGGGAGTATGGGACACATGCAAATTTATGATTGAATATGCATCAAATTGGTAGGGAGAAACTCTCCTAGATGCATGGAAACAATGGTGGGAGTGGGAAAAAGAAAAAATATTCATAGGTTTATCCCCATTCATATGTTGGGGGACCTAGATCGCTAGGAACAAAGAATATTTTCAATAAAATTCCACTACTCCTAACAGAGTGGAAACTCAAATCTCTACCATTTTCTCACTCTTCCCTTCTTTGGTTTCGACACATATCCCCCATATTATATCAATAGAATAAGTTGATACATCCTATACCTGGGCATATTTCGATGGAGCATCCTCGGCTAGCAGTGAATGTGGGGCAAGCATAGTTCATATTTGTAGGAAAACTATTTTTACAAACTACATATTGGGTGGGGAAGAGGTAAAAACAATTACACACAATTGCTAAGTCTCAGTATTCTTTTTCTATTTTCTATTGAAAAAGATTATCGATATTTACATGTTTTTGGAGATTCTATGGTTTAATGAGTCGGAGATGTCACATGCACACACTACTCCCCATTCTCAAAGAAACTTTACATCTAAAAATGTTTTTGATCAGATCTCTTGTCGTCATATTTACAGGGAGCGTAACACCATTACAGACACATTATCTAAGGCATGCATTGTGCAGGTTTTGGGATTATGGAAAATATTTGAATAGACATGAGAGAACTACATAGGGTACTACCATAGACCTTTTATTGAGGGCATGTAGATAGATTAGTAAATTGACTAGCTGACCATTTTTTTACATTTCAACTTTTTGATATGACTCTCTATGATATTTTGATGATGTATTTTTTTATAGTGACACATATATATCTGTATTTTTATTTTTGAAGAAACGTATGGATTTCTTATGAGCCTGTATAGGCCTGATTACTATTTTTTCCTTGGATGGTTGTCAAACAATAATATAATGCACTTGGTGCATAAACAAAATGTAATTTTTCATTATGAATGAAAATTACATTTTTTTTCTACGGGGAAAAAAAACTATGTGTATATTATATATGGTTAAACAAAAAAATTATGTATGTTAGATAAATGTCTTTCAGATTAATCACATCATTAGGATTTGGCCGATGTTTCAAACCAACTAATGTTTTTCATCCTCAGGACAAGGTGAAAAATCAAATGGGTCTTAATGAATAAATAGTGTGGATGCATCATTACCCAGAATTAGTCATTGAAAAACTAGTTGTTGAAACTAGTCGTTAATTTAATTAGTTATTTAAAAAATTAATAAATATTATAATAAATTGATTAAAAATGTATTTTATTTTATTTTTAATGCTAAATATTAAATTATTTTATTATTATTTAAAGGATTTAATTAAAAAATATTATATTTATAATTCAATTAATATAATATATAGGATAATATAATATCAAGGGTAGGAATAAAGAAAATATTAAGAAATAAAGGGGGGAGGGGGTGCTAAAGGAAATAACTAAAGACAAGGGATGAAAAAGAAATGAAACCCTAAAAACGAATAACAAGGAAAGAATAAAATAAACCGATACTGAGAGAAAAAGGTGGGGGAGGGGGGCGGGGATTCACCTCGAGAGGGTTGGAGTCCAACTCTTACTTAATTTCCAACCATCATCCCTATTAATATTCTTAGTATGTCATTCAATATTAATGGCCTCCCTAATATTCCTATGATGGAAGTTATCAACCTTAGCGATGACCTTGGAGTCCTCAATGAACACATGGTGACATGATTTTTCCGCATGTTCTGTAAGAGCCGATGTGTGGGACCGATTGTGCCTAATGTATGTTGCATGCTCCTGGATTATCTGCCTAATGGATCGACCTGTTTCATTGATATAGGGAGTGCCACAAGAACAAGGAACCATGTAACATATTCCATGTCTTTTGGGTCGATAGTGTCATTGACAGATCCGAGAGAATTTCTAATAGTATATAGAGGCTTGAACGAATATGAGACATTATTATTTTTGAGGACATGGGAAATTTTGTTTGTGGTCCCTTGGATAAACGGGAGATGAAATTTGGATATAGGATCAACCCGAGTGGATTTTCCTTTTAATCATTATATGATTTTAGAAAGGCCTTAAGGACTTGAGATCTAGTATACCCATTATTTTCAAAAACATCAACAAGATGCGATTTTTACGATTCCAAGTGGTTGTCATTAGATATTCTTAGAGCACGGGTAGAAAAAGAACACCAAATGTGTGAGTAGGAAAATGCTGAGAACCAACATGAATATATTGTTCCATGTGATTTTTCTTGTGAAAAAACTTCTTGAGAAATGGAACCATCATCCATTCTAGAGAGAAGGATATCTAAGAAGGGAAGACAACCATCCACCTCCACATCCATCATGAATTTGATGGAGTCTGACTAGGAACTCATGTGTCCAAGAAACAAATCTAACTTCTCTCGACCATGGGGCCAAATGACAGAAGTATCATCCATGAACCTCTTCCACTTCCTAGGGATAAATTGAGTAGAGGCCAAGGCCTTCGTTTCAAATTCCTCCATAAATAAGTTAGCGATTAGAGGGGAACCCATAGAAACCCCACATGTTTTCTCATAGAACTCACCTTGGAAACTAAAGAAAGTCAAGGTGAAGTAGAGGCTAACTAATTTAGAAGTGCCATAGTCAGAGATCTACTTAATGACATCAACGACTTCCTGGATGGGGATTTTGGTAAATAAGGAAACAACATCAAAGCTGAAAAATAATTATCTAGGTTCCAATATGATGTCCCTCCATTCTTTGAGAAAGGAGGTTGAGTCCTTAACATAGGAGTCGGTGAGACCCACAAGGGGTTTAAGCTTTTGGTCTAAATAATTTAGCAAGATGATAAGAGGGACCACCTATTATGTTAACAATAGGTCTTAATGGGGCCCCATATTTATGAATCTTCGGAAGGCCATAAATCTTGGGGATGAGGGGATTTCTCTCAATAAGCTTTCTAGAGAGAGGACTTAGGGAGGGATTTGACTTAATGGCAAGGGAAATCTCTTTCGAAACAGAATTAAGGGGATTCTTTTTAAGCTTAACGTAACTGCCACTATTAGAGAGACGATCTATCATTTTCCTGACATAGTCAGATTTATCCATAATGACAATGGCCCCACCCTTATCAGCCTTAAGAATGATAATGTTAGGGTTGTCCCTCAAGGTTTTAAGGGCAATAACCTCAAGCTTGCTCAAGTTTCTTTCGAGGGGCTTAGCCTTCCTAAGAAAAATGAAGAAATCTTGTCTAATAGTCTCCTTGACATTCTCCAGAAGATCCTTAATGCCAAATTCAATGTTACAGATAATTTCATCAATGGGAATCTTCTTCGAGGTAAGGGAGAAATTAATCCCTTTATTAAGGAGACTGAAAACTGAGGAGTCAAAAGTCGAACTAGAAAGGTTAATGACATTTTTGAAAGAAGAAAAATTATTAATATTATGATTATTAATAGTATTCTTATTAATTGCATTATTGCTAATATTAATGTTATTAATGGTATTATTATTAATAGCATAATTATTATTATTCTTATTAATGTTGTTTATATTAATTAAATTATTGTTGGATATATAATCATTATTATAAATATTATTATTATCAATGTCATTAGTTATGATTAAATTGTTATCTAAATTGTAATTCATATTATTAGGAGTACAATTATAATCTTTAAAAGAATTGAAAGGTTTTAGAACATTACCAACGGTGCTTTGAACTTTTACCAATTCTGTTACCTCCTCACCCAAACCGAAAACATAATAGCCACCACTGAAAATGGAACAACCACCATCATTGTTCACTAGATCACTCTCGTTGCCAAGGATTGAACGAAGGATGGGGTTTATGCAGCCAAGATCTGAATGCACACATGTTGTCGAGGGGACAGGTTCTAATGAAGAGTTAGTTCTCGTCAATGTTGGGGCAGATGGACGTAAAGAGGGATACCCATCTGCTAATGCTTGTTGCACACATAAATTCGAGCCGAAGAGTGAAGATTG
The DNA here is from genome assembly GCA_034641835.2 of Pinus albicaulis. NCBI lineage: Eukaryota > Viridiplantae > Streptophyta > Pinopsida > Pinales > Pinaceae > Pinus > Pinus albicaulis. The sequence continues at coordinate 387,992,465 of CM076582.1, read as the reverse complement.
ATCAATGTCCAATGAATTTGAAGCAGAGGAAGAAGCCAGAATGCTCAAACAGGAACCCATAATTAGGATGAGAGAGACCCCGATCCGGAGAAGTGCAAGTCTTCAGGTCTAGGTTCGAAAAATTAACTTCTTCAACTAAAGGATATGAGATTGAAGCAGAAGCCGCAGTCACTAAGTCCACATTTCCAGATAGGACTTCAGAATTAGCTGGAGATTTAACATTTATACAATCTGTCTTTATCAATCCATTTGAAGAGCGTTGAGGAGAGGAATACCCTGAAACCACTTCCGAAGAGGGTCTAGTTGTAGAAGAATTCGTAGAAGAATCTAGAGATTGTTTGGAAACCCACAATCTCAGTGCAGAGAGCTACGTCTGGTTAATTAATATCCCTCCTTAACTTACCTATCTCTGATCTAATCAAAGCCAAATTAATTTTAAGAAAAATAGGTTTATTTTTAGAATGGTTTAGAGGACGTGAAATATGAGCAAATACTGGAATCAATGATTCATCCCTGCATCTTTTAAGAAACATAATATTAGACTTTCTGTTAACTACTTGTAGTCGAGCTCGCTCAAAATGATGAGCATTAGCATCCATTTCCCTTCCGTGTAGGGTAATAATGTTAGATCTAAGACTTTTGTGATCCATAAATTAGATGTCTTTTGGTCTATCATTCTTAAGGTTGATAAGGGTGGGGCCATTATCATTAAGGATAAATCTGACTATGTTAGCAAAATGATAGACCATATCTCCAATAGTGGTAGTTATGTTAAGCTTAAAAATAATCCCCTTAAGTCAATTTCTAAGGAGATTTCCCTTGCCATTAAGTCGGATCCCTCTCTGAGTCCTCTCTCTATAAAACTTATTGAGAGCAATCCCCTCATCCCCATGATTTATGGCCTTCTGAATATTCATAAATCTGGGGCCCCATTGAGACCTATTGTTAACACTATATGTGGTCCCTCTTATCATATTTCTAAATTTTTAGCCCAAAAGCTTAAACCCCTTGTGGGTCTCACCGACTTCTATGTTAAGGACTTGTCTTCCTTTCTCAAAGAATAGAAAGACATCATATTGGAACCTGGAAAAATTTTGGTCAGCTTTGATGTTGTTTCCTTATTTACCAAAATCCCCATCCAAGAAGCCATTGATGTCATTAAGCGGATCTCTAACCAGGACACTTCTAAATTAGTTAGCCTCTGCCTCTCCTCGACTTTCCTTAGTTTCCAAGGTGAGTTCTATGAGAAAACATGTGGGCTTGCTATGGGTTCCCCTCTCTCCCCTATAGTCACTAACTTATTTATGGAGGATTTTGAAATGAAGGCCTTGGCCTTTGCTCAAATTCACCCTAGGAAGTGGAAGATGTTCATGAATAACACTTGTGTCAGTTGGCCCCATGGTCGAGAGAAGTTAGATTTGTTTCTTGGACACCTGAATTCCTAGTCAGACTCCATAAAATTCATGATGGATGTGGATGTGTGCATGGTTTTCTATCCTTATTAGATATCCTTCTCTCTAGAATGGATGATGGCTCCATTTCTCACTAAGTTTTTCGCAAGAAAACTCACACAAAACAGTATCTTCATGCCAGTTCTCATAATTTTCTTGCTCAAAAATTTGGTGTTCTTTGCACCCTTGCTACCTGTGCTCTAAGAATCTCTGATGAAAACCACTTGGAATTAAAAAAATCCCATCTTCTTGAGGTTTTTGAAAATAATGGGTATAGGAGATCTCAAGGCCTTAAAGCCTTTCAAAAAGAATATAAAGGATTAATAGGAAAATCCACTCGGATTGATCCTATATCCAAAGTTCATCTAGCGTTTATCCAAGGGACCACAGACAAAATTACCCATGTCCTTAGAAATAATAATGTCTCGTCTTCGTTCAAGCCTATGTATACTATTAGAAATTCTCTCAAATCTGTCAAGGACCCTATCGACCCAAAAGACATGAAATGTTTTTACATGGTTCCTTGTTCCTGTGGCACTCCCTATATCGATGAAACAGGTCGATCCATTAGGCAGAGAATCAAGGAGCATGCAGCAAACATAAGCACAATCAGTCTCGCACATCGTCTCTTGCAAAACATGCGGAAAAATAGTGTCACCATGTTTGCATTGAGGACTCCAAGGTCATCGCTAAGGTTGATCATTTCCATCATAGGAAGCTTAGGGATACCATTGATATTGAACAACATACTAAGAATCTCAATAGGGATGATGGTTGGAAATTGAGTAAGAGTTGGACTCCAGCTCTCTTGAGGTGATTCCCCCCCTTATTTCTTAATCTTTTCTTTATTCTTACCCTTGATAATATATTATCCTATATATTATATTAATTGAATTATAAATATAATATAATTGAATCCTTTATATATATATATATATATATATATATATATATATATATAAAATTTATTATAATATTTATTAATTTATTAAATAACTAATTAAATTAACAGCTAGTTCAACGGCCATTTTTTCAATGACTAATTCTGGGCAATGATGCATCCACACTATTTATTCATTAAGATCCATGGGCTTTTTCACCTTGTCCTAAGTATGAACCACATTAGTTGGTTTGAAATGTTGACCAAATTATAATTATGTGATTAATCCAAAAGACATTTACCTAATTTATGGATCATAAAAGTCTTATATCTAAAATTATGTATATGTTATATAAGGAAATTAACAAAAAAAACTTAAAACATTTCAGATAATTTAATTATTCTACATTTTGGTCATTTTTGACATATATTTTTCAATGAAGTTTGTATGAAATATATTAAAGATTTGTTGAAATTGCAAGTTTAAACTCTATATTTTACACAATTCAAGTAGCTGAGTGGATTTTCAAAGCCTTGAATCCATTTATGCATTCAAAAATGAAATTTAAACAATGAATATATATCTATATATAGATATATATATATATATGTATATGTATATGTATATGTATATGTATATATATATATACAGATATATATATGTATGTATGTATGTATGTATGTATGTATGTATGTGGATCTACTCATCTTAACCATAAATCATTAAGCCACTAGAGGGAACATGTCTCTAAAAGTGAAAAAAAAAATTCAAACTTTACATTATACAAAAGGTTTGCACTTCAAAATATTTGATCCTTCTCAATGCTTGTTAGCTCACTGGTTAAGATAGGTCTATGATGGTTTTAACAATGTGAAACTTATTATGAGATAAGCGTTTGATATTTTTTAACCATTTAATTTATAATTATATTTCTATCACAATAACTAAACCTTTAAATTCATCAAATCTTCTTAACATATCATATTTATTTTTAGAGAGTGGGAAATGACAAATTTTTACAAAATCTTAAGCGAGTAAGCACACTATATACTAATTATAAATTTATTAAATTATGTAATATATGTATTAATTAAATTATGTAATATATTTCCTTAGATGCAGGTGACAGAACTGACATGCTTGACAATCACATCCCACACTCCCCGAAGGGCGGAGATCTTCTGCGCAGAGTCTCACGTGCTACAGATCCTCAAACTATTAGCCACTCGCACGAGACTCACAGAACCAGAAATGATGACGAGAGGATGGGAACTACATCACCATGTCCAGAGCATCACCTCACATCTATCACCATAAATGATCACCATGATTAACCCATATTGCAGCCATCCCCCTTCCCTCGAGCCTGCTCAAGTGATCGATCGTAGCACGCAGATTTGTGCAAAGCCTACTCATTTCTATCCTCCTCACACACACCCCAACCCCTTTAAAAATATGAGCTCTCAGCCCCTTTCAATACATATTTTCTTATCTTTTCCTTTCATCTCTTTAACTTTGCTTTGGATTCTCCCTGACTTTAGAAGGCTGCGAAGCTCTATACTCAGCGTTGCGCTTGGTAGTCTCCTTTGGGTTGCCTCATCCCTTCCTTCACACCTTCCCCCCTGCAATACCTACCCCCTGATCCCCAGCACTGCTTTCCCTTCTGTGTACCCCTCCCTGAACTGCTCCCCCTTGCCTCTTTACGCAATGGCCCCCAAACTTTGCAAAATAACTATCTGAGGCAGACAGAGAGGGGCTCTCCCAGGCCACTATCACTGTGGTGAGGAAAATCATCTAGAGTCGATAGAAGGCTCCTCATCTGGCACTTTTACGCGTCAGAGTCCCGATCCTGAGCAGAATGAAGTAGCCCCTAGGAAAGTTGTGCAGAGAGGAAGATGCAGCCTGCGAAAGTCCACCATCTCTCCCCAGAAGCACCTCCAGCACCGCAAAACTGACCCGTTGTCGGTTCAGGAGGAGGAAGATGAGGATTCTGACGTCTGGGTGATGGATTCCGATGGAAACTAGATGTGTGTCCCCAGCAGCGTAGATCCAGACTCCCCCATCCTCTGCTCACCGGTTCACAAACCCAGGCGTACAGTGGCAGACGCAGAGGAAGCTGTTGCGCAAGCTCATGCTTGCCACATTGAGGAGGAGGTCCCCAACGGTGATGATGAAGATGAAAAGTGAAGCCTGCGTAGCTACACATTTCTCTCATGTTTTTTGTCAAGCTTGTCATTAATAATTTTTTTCTACCGTTTACTTTGTGCTACTTAGATACATCAGTGCTACTGCGCATAATGTAATTTTCTTTGTAAGTTTTGTTCAGGCCTAGAAATGGTGTAACTAAGGATGGGATTGGCTAAGCGCGACTTACCAACCCAGCCTATAACATATATAACTTCTTTGTTTTCGAATTAATAGAATAGCCTAACTTACCAAAAAAAAATATGTAATATATATATATATATATATATATATATATATATATATATATATTTGAATAAGACTAATTCTATTAAGAAAAGACATATGGTACAATTAGAGCTTGCATAGAAGCGAAGCTATAGAGCAAGGGAGTCGGAAATGATATAGAATCTACCTCGGTCCCATAGAGCATCCATGGCATAAGAAAAAAGATAACAAAGAGAACAGAAAAGAACGAGCTAGACTAAGGAGTCTACCCAGCATGGGCAGAGTCTCCCAATCGACATTTTTTCCCTTTCTTTTTACTGACTTTGACCCAACCATTCTGATCTGGCTGGACAGGAACCACTTGCAGATTGTTCTGTGCTAAAGGAGGAGTCTCCTTGTCTGAATCGGAAGAAGAAGACTCATGAGAGCGTTTCTACGAGATCAGAGGCGTAGAAGGATCCTCAGGGCGGGCTGAGGGTGAGTCCTTTGGATGCTCCAAATTCTCCTCTTCCACTTCATTATCCTCCTCATCAGAGCTAGAGGACTCTATGTCATCCATAGGGGGTCTATCACAAGGTTTCTAGCTCTTGGATTTGGATTTGCGGTTGATATTATTCTTTTTGTCGAGGAACGTTGCACATGTGTTCTGGAGATGCCCCGTCTGATGGCAATGAAGACACCTGAAGGCTGTGTTCTCATAGTCCAAAGTTGGCGTCCAATGGAAGTCCCCAATTTTGAGGATGATCTGGTCTGGCAGCCCTTTGCTAATGTCTATTTCCGCGCAAATTCTGCCAAAGATATATATTCCTTTCTCCCCCCTTGAGGTATATGTTGCCAGGAAGCGACCTAAGGTGTCCCCAATTGCTTGAAAGATAGAAAAATGACATAGATGCGCAGGGAGATTTGGAAGCCTGACCTAGATAGGAAGCTTGGTGATGACAGTGGTGGAGGGGTCGAAGTCTGGGAACCAAGGGGTGAGGAAAAGTCCAACTGATCCCCAGAACCAGGGGCCTCCCGTTAAGGCTTTCTGGTAATCTTCATTGAAGGCAAAGGCTACAATAAAGGAGCCTTTCGAGCATAAGAAGACTTTGTTGTTGCTGGTCCAATTGGAGTGGATCCACTGGTATAGATTGGCAGTACGGGGCCATAGTCCATTAAATCTGCAAATGATGGTTGTTTCTGCAAATGTCTGATATTGATCATCCAGAGATGGATGAGTAATTTCAATGGCAGGGGTTTCCTCCATTTTTTCCACCAAGAAAGGTTTGGGAGCCTCAGCTGTTTGGGCAGATTTCTTGGCAGGCTGTGCATGAACCACATCTTTATAGGAAAAACCTTTGGAGGCGGAGGATTTCCCAACGGCACCTCCCCTTAGCCGAAGTGATAGGATCACTGTGGCATTTCTTTCAATATTGTAAAAGGAAAGAGGCAGATTATTGTCAAGTTGCTTACCTGCAAAGAGGAGCCGCAAAAGGGAGGAAGGGATCCCCAGCCTCTGTTCGAGGATCTTTGAGAGATGGCGCACTGTGAAAGAGGGCTGGACCTCAAGGAGCAGGGTTTTGCCCGTTAGAAGAATTAATTGAATCTGGAAAGTCGTTTGCTGGAGATGAGAAGGATCCCGGCTGCCAGAGTGAGGAATCGAAGTTGATTCAGTGAATTCGTAGGGCTTCAGAGCTAGCTCCAGATCCTGGCAATACTGTTTCTGCATGTGGAAGCACAGTGCGGAGGTAGCCAAGGGTAGGAGTCTGCGGGCAAAGGCGTAGAGAAAAGTGAGCCGGCGTCCAAATGAAGTAAAGGCCAGATCGCACCATCGTGCCACCGCGCAGTTAGACGGCCATAGAGCCAAGGTGGCCGTGACTGTCTCATGCTGTAAAGCGTAGCATATTGCGTTGAGGTCTGTTGCTGAAAAAAAGATTACAATGGGGCTTGAGAAACCGTCGAGAAACAGACCCTGTGAATCAAGAGGATGCTGCCATTGGAACAATGGAGCCAGGGTTTCGAATCTGGCAGAGTTGGACAGGAGCAACTGTGGAGAGGCAGCGGCCCATAGACTGTACACAGACACCCTAGGAGCCATTGCGCCTAGGAACCCTTCCCGCATTCTCCACATCGCCCACCATTCCTGCAATGGCACACAGTCAAAAGATAATGGGTAGCGTCTCACACAGTCCGTTCGCCCGGCAGGTCTGCAGGGGGCCCAAGTAAATACCCCCGTGGGAAATCGCCCCCAAGCCCCAGGTACCATCTCATCCTTCACATGGCTGCGAATGAGCAGATAACCATTCCTTCTACCTGCAGATGCCTCTCTGCGTTCAAATCCATGGCAGCACCACCAGGTCGGCGCAATCCAACTAGCGGCGGCAACGTTTGGGGACTGAAACCCTAGGGCAAGGGAAAAAACGCCAGCGCTCTCCATCCTTCCTGTTGAACCCCTATTCTATTAAAAACATTTACTCCTTGGCTTCAATATGTAATATATTTAAATAAATGTAATTTTTTATTTTATTTTAATTTTTAAAAAATTATATTTTTCAAAAAATTATATATTATGTAATTACATGGATGAAAAAAAATATTTTAAATTATGATAATTGATATATTTTTACACTTTCGAGGAGAAGAGATAAATATTTAGTTATTCATTTTGCTTTAATTTTTTATGTTTAAAAATTAAATATTTTAATTTTAAAGAGATAAAATTTTATTTAGCTTTTTAGATTTTTAAATAATTAAAAAATCTATATATATATATATATATATATATATATATATATATATATATTAAAAAATCTAAAATAAATGAAGAATATATTAGTTAAATATATTTTAATATTTTGAATTAAGAAAATGATTTTTTTATTAAAATTTTATTTTAAAATGGCTAAAATTATATATGCTACTAATTTATCTACAAAGTTTCAAAATATTTAATCCACATTTAATTATAATATAATTATTTTTACTTAATTAAATTAAATTTATATATATATATATATATATATATATATATATATATATATAATCACTCTTAAATATTTTAAAGATCACTTGCCCTTTACCTTTCGTTCTGATAAATATAAGGTGATCGTAGTTAATATGTCACTTTCATTCTAATAAATATAAGTATAAATGATCATCGTGCATTTGTGGTAAAATATCACTTTCATGGTATTTATAGGGTAATCATGTACTTTCTATAAATGATCATCATGCATTTGTGGTAAAATATCACTTTCATTATATTTATAGGGTAATCATGTACTTTCTGATCAATATATATGTAAAACATTTTAAATTGATTTTTAGAAAATGTAGAGTAGTCATTACATATTTTGAAATAAATATAGATGTAAAATATATAATTATGAATTTAATATATATATATATATATATATATATATATTCCTTTCAATTTGTCATGTTCACATCTATTAAAATAAAATTTTAGGTAGATGTTATTATTTATTTCAAAACGGATATGTGCTAAATGTTATTACTTATCTTATTTTATGATGTCTTTAATTTATTATCAAAAGTATTATAGGTTTTAAAATAAGGTTGTTATATATTTTTAAATTTTTTTATTTAGATATTTTATATTATTGTTTAAAAAAAAAATACATTATCATTATTGATTTTAAAAGATAGATTTAATGTAAATTTTATTTTTAATGAGTATCTCAAATTTGTACTACTATGTATTGTTCATTTTTTTTATCAAATTCAAATTTTAAGAAAGATAATTCTTATTATCATTTTTCTCATAAGTGTATGGTCAACATTATTTTTAAGAAGAAAAAGTAACAACCTTTATATTAATAAATCTATTTACACAAGCTTATTCATCCATAATTACCTACATGTGACAATCAATCAAGACAAGTATATAAGTTTCATATTCAAGTCATTTCAAATCAATACATATAAACATGTTACCATTAAAAGATATTTAGCTCACCAAAATTTGTATCCCCTATCAACTAATAATAAAAAATACTATAATAGTCATGAGTCTGGTAGCCATTACGTCAACTTCATAGAGTATTCCCTTCAAAATATACAAGGCCGCCAAAAAGGGAAGGAACATCTTATTTATAGAATATTTTACCCAACCTATAGCAAATTCCATTATGAAAAGTTGAATATATGATCTCCCCAAACTAGTGTCGGTATCCCATTTTTTAGAGTGTCTACTATGCCATTATATTCCCTATAAAGGTGTGTGAAGGACACTGCCTGAAATAACCCCATCATATACCTGATCCTTTGCATACATTTTATGAGTAATGGAGGCTCAAAACTGGTCTTATCCAAAGCTCAATCAATGGCAGCCTTAGAGTCCCCATAGACAACCAAAGTCTCAATAGACCTCTAGTGTGCACAAAATAAAATACCCCAATAGGGCAATGACCTTTGCCTGTGTGTTCGATCCCCATGCTCTTTTCCAAAAAAAGTGATAAAATTGTCCATGCCTAATAACTATGTATGCCCCACAACCACACATATTCATATAGGTCAAGTACATTATTGTATCTTGTATCATTTTCAAACCTAATATTAATGATCATATTTTCTATTAAATTCAAATATTAAAAGAGTTCATTATTTCTATCATTTTCCTCATAAATATATGATCGAGTACACTCTTGTATCTAGTATATTTTTCAAAACCAACATTAATGTTTATATTTTTTTATCAATTTTAAATATTAAGAAAGAGGGTACTCTTTAAGTGGAACTATTTGAAAAAAAAATTGGTTTATTTTCTGATCTAATTTGTCTAGAATCTGACAAGAATTCATTGAAATCACATGTTTGATGAGTGAACTCTTCACAATCGAAGTGCCCCTGAGGTTTTTTAGGGTGTTGAATCCATATATACAATTAAAAAACCAGTTTAAACAACAATAATCAAGATTTGAACATAATTGTTTTTGTCGGATTCCGGCCAAAAATATGCCAGAAATGCCAAAAAATCGCACTTAAAGACTAATCCATTAAGAAAGTTTATTCTTCCTATATTTTTCCTCATAAATATATGTCAAATACATAATTATATTTTATATATTTACTAACCCATGACGTGTAGACTATTTGGTTGCATAGGGTTAGTCCCGACCATGTCTTAGGTTTAAACCTCATGGGGAAGGGTTGAGAATGGAAGCAAATTTTGGGGGATTAAACTATCACATGGAGCGCCCAAGCATGATTTAAATTCACACAATCATGGTGATAACATCCCATTCGTGGGTTAGATCATTCTTTCATCCAACATTGTGATTGGACCTGCCTTAGGTTTATCCTAGTTGTGAAAAAAGATATTTATTTTCCTTTTTAGTAATTTTAAATAATTGTTAATTCATTAATAATATTAATTTGTAATTATTAATCTTAATATCTAACTAATTTAAATTATAACAAGTGTTTATAAATCCTCCTCGATCAGATGCCTACATAGGTTTCGAGAGTTGATCTAGACACTTCGCAAGTGGAGATATATGTTTGATGCATGACTTGATTTAATTCACTTGTTGGCACTCAATTAAAAGACACATGTGCTCATGATTTTGAGTGAGAGGAGGGTTGTAGGCTTGTTGCGACCTAGGGAATGGGAGGATGTTGGTACCAAGAACCAACAAATCCCCACCATGAGAGTTATGGTATACATTAGTTTGTACACAAGAAAACTTATAGGTGCTAAATTTAGCATGTAAGCTAATTTTCCATGCTTTTTCCAAAAAATATATATCAATTTTCAGTTTTTCCTAAAAATGATTTGCACAAATTTTATATGATGAAACTATTTTACCTTCAAAATCACCAAAATATAAAGACTATAAAATAATTACAAATTTCAAAATTTTAACAAAATATTATCAATATGTTTACAATTTACATATTATGGACTAATAAGATTCACCAAGGTTTTTAGACTTTAAGATAGATTTCCATTCTTAATATTTTCATATTTGTAACCATGAGAATGTAATGGTTTGTACCGAGCCAATAATGATGATGAATGGGAAAGTTATTTTTATTTACAACCGATACAAGAAAACACAATCTCAAAGTAATTCCTATGGTCTTGGCCCCCTTAATTGTCTATTTTTAAATATTGTTTCTCACCCACTAGGAATTCTTTTTTTTTCTCATTGGTTGGTTGGTAGTGAGAGGTTGTTTCTACTTAAATCTCTTCATGGCCAATGGTTACAAATTCCACTTGGTTCATTCTATTAGGTATTGTCTTCTATTTGAATGGTGTTTTGTCGTTGCTATCCCCTTAAAGTTACTTACACCATGTATTTTGTTTGAGTGGTTAGGGGTTTTATGGGGTTGTGTTAGGCTCTATAGGGACCTTTGTTGGATAATTGTTCAACCAATTCATAATATCAGTCAAGAGTGATCATGGTTAAGCTAGAAGTGTTTGAATTTTTAATACAAAAGGGGCAACAAAGAAAAATACATTAAAAATAAATTAAGTCATAAACTATAAATTTATGTGGAAAACCCATTAGGGAAAAACCATGGGGAAAGGATTAGATATTTTATTACAATAAAAATAAATCTATTACATTAAATTACTTCACTCACACCCCTTTTTATAAACTTTAATACAATAACATGGGACAATACCATGGGTGCGAACAACTCATTTGAATCCTTTCGTAATATTCCAGAAGCATGAAGAAGTCAAAATATTTTTTATTTTATTTTATTTTATTTTATTTCACACCTAACAATCTCTCACTTGAGACCAAATAAAATATTGAGTGAATATTTTTTATGTATTTCATGACGTGTATATGACTACTAATCCTTTCCCAATATTTCTTTTATCACGTTTATATTACTCCAACCACGGTTCTACAAACCTCCTGCTTATCCCTTGGAAAATTATTTTTTAACATACCAATTGGATTTTCCTTAGTGTGTATTTTCTTCAACAATACCAATCCATCATCTAACTCTTGATGAATCCAATGATATCAAACATCAATGTGTTTTGTCTTAAATTGATATTCTAGGGTTTTTGCTAATTAATGGCACTCTAACTGTCACAATGCAACACATATTTGTCTTGTTTTATTCCCATCTCTCCTAAGAATCACTACGTACACAACATATATTTGTAAGATTTTGTGGCAGTTATGTATTTTTCTTCTGTTGTGGAGGGGGTTACTAATTTTTGTGATCTATACATACAAAACATTGTTGCACCCGCAAAAGTATATAAATAACCAGCAGTGTAATTTCTAGTATCCACATATCTATCCATATTTGCATATGTATGACCTTCAAGGACAACATTATTATTACCAAAACATAAAAATAATTACTAGTACCCTTGAGATACCTCAAAATCCAGTTTAAGGCTTGTCAATGTTGTTTTTCTAGATTTGCAAGGAACCTACTCACTACTCCCACTGAATGTGAAATATATGGATGGGTACATACCATGGCATACATCAAGCTACTGACTGCTAAAGCATCAGGGATTTTACTCATTCCCTCCTTATTCTTGGAATCATAAGGGGAAAAATAAGCACTAAGTTTGAAGTGTGATGTTAAGGGTGTACCAACTGGTTTGACACCCTTCATATTAAACATGTTTAACAAATTCTCAAAATATTTTTCTTGTGATAGCCATAAACTTTTGTTCTTTTTTACATGTATGATCCTCATGCTCAATATTTGTCATGTTGGACCTAAACATTTTCATTGAAAATTGGCTACCAAAATCTTTCTTCAATCTATTGATCATGTTCTTATCATTTCAAACAATTAGCATATCATCCACATACAATAATAGTAAAATATACTTTTCTTGGTCATGCCTCTTAATGTAGACACAACGATCAACCTCTAGTATTTTTAAGGCATGCTCCAACATAAATGGATCAAATTTCTTATACCATTGGTGAGGTGATTATTTCATCCCATAAAGGCCCTTATTTAACCTTCAAACAAGGTTATATTTACCTTGAATCCTTCTAGTTGTTCCATATAAATTTCCTCCTTCAATTCTCCATGAAGGAAATTTGTCTTCACATCTAATTTTTCACATTCCAATTCTAAAGAAGTAGTAAGACCAAGGATGACTCTTATGGATGACATTTTAATAATAGGTGATTTTTTTTTTTTTGTAAAGTCAATCCCTTCTTTTTGGGAAGATATCTTCACTAGAAATATTGTTTTCTATCATTCCTTCTTCTCTTCAGCCTCATGTTTAATCTTGTATACCCATTTTTTTTATAGGGAATTTCTTTCTTTCGAAAGGTTCACTAACTCCCAAGTTTTTTTTCCAACAAAGAGTGCATTTCTTCCTCCATTTCTTTCTTACACATTTTTTCCACTTTCCACTTCAAAAGTTTCCTAAACACATTAGGCTTACCTTCATCGGTTGGAAAAATATAATTTGAGGTCGAATATCTTTGTGAGGGATCATGAGGCATAGTAGACCTGCAAACCAACTGTAGTGATGTGTTTTTCAGTTGAATATATTGTAGTGGTTGCGGTAAGTTTTCTTCTTGTTGTTGTCCATCATTTTCCACTTGTTGTTCATCCTATTCTTGAAATCACTACCTAAATCCTTGAAATGGTGTGTTATTTTCTTATTGTTACATAAACTTGTCAACAATTTTTTTGACCTCCATATCACTTGTAGGAATTTTATACATCTTTAATTCATTAAATATTATATCCTTACTTCTAACAATTTTCTTATTAACTGGATCGGACACATAGTAGAAAAACTCACTATATGCACATCCCAAAAAAACATTTCCTTTATTTATCATCTAATTTAGTTATGTGCTCTTTGGGAATATTCATAAATGCTTCACATAAAAAAAAAAAAAAAATTAGGTGAGAATAATTTACCTTCTTACTTGTCCAAACTTCTTCAAGAATACCACCGTCTAGGAATGTAGAAAGTGAGTGATTTATAAGCTAACTATTTTTCCTTACTTCTTCTACCCAAAAATTATTTTCTAATCCAGAAATTGACAACATACCCCTCACCTTCTCCATGATAGTGTGATTCATCCTTCCTGTCATACCATTCTGTTATGAAGTACCAAGGACAATCTTCTCATGTTTAATGCCAAATCTGTTACAATAATTTTTTTATGTATTGGAGTAATACTCTCCACCATTATTTGTCCTCAAAAACTTGAGAAATTTGTTAGTCTTCATTTCAACAAGAACATGAAATTTTTTAAATATCTCAAACACCTCACCTTTAATTTTCATAGGGTAGGACCAAACATTTCTAGATGCATAAACTATGAATATGATAAAATATGAGGCTCCTCCTAAATACTTAACATTTACTAGCCCAAACACATTAGAGTGTATTAATTCTAATAATTTTTTCTTTTCTTTCATGGCCACCTCTCATAAAAGAAAATTTGTTTCCTACCATAAATACAATGCTCACAAGAATCAAGTTCATAGGATTTAAAACTTGGAAGTATATTTTTACTTATAGGAACTTTTAGACCATTTTTCCTCATGTGAACCAAGTTCTTATGCCATAACTCCACTAATTTTCCTTCTTTTGCAACAACAATTTCATTTTTATATCTTTGTTGTTTCCCTAATTGTATATAAGGTTCTTGCCTTGAATCCTTTAGCTATCACCAGTGACCCTTTACTAATTTTCTAACCACCTTTCCAAAAGGTTTTGGATTAGTCTTCATCATCCAATCATCTCAAAGAGATCAAACTCATATGCATCTCTAGTACATGCCTAACTTATTTCAACAAGATATCCTATCCATCCTTTGTCTTGATTCAAACATCTCCCACTCTAATGATATTACAAAAATGATAATTTCCTAAATGTACTCTACCAGGATCACCTGTTTCATATGTAATAAAATTATTTTTCCATGGGGTCACATGGTGAGAGGCCTAATATTCATGTCCCCAATCAATGCTACTATTGAAGGTATATAAACAATCTTATTCTACTTAAACAATAAATAAGACATTCCTTTTAGAAGCTACGACAATGTTCTCACCTTCATTTATGCTGCTTGATTTTTTATTTGTGTTGGTTTGTTTTGTCCCTTCTATTCCTTCTTCCAAAACCAAAAATCATGTTTCTTATGACCTAAATTTCCACAAAAAAAACAAGTAAGTCTTCATGTTCCTATTCTATTTTCCTCTTTATTTTAAATGCCCCATGGTTACTATGTTCAATTTTCCTTCCACGATCAGCAAAGGCTAGAGATTCACCTCCCTAGTTTTTTGCAATTAATTTTCATCATAGATCCTCATTCATTGAACTAACACTAACATCATCAAACTTTAGGGTCCCAATAGGTGGTGAAGTTATCATATATACTATAAAATTCTCCCATGTGTCTGGCATGGAACACATAAGTAGGATGGATTTTATTTCATCATCCAAAAAAAATTTAAGAAACATAAGCTACTAGTAATTATATTGAATTTGTTCAAATGATTTGCAACTGAAGCACCCTCCTTCATCTTGAGGTTATATAACTTAATTCATCAGAAATAATTTATTTTATTCCATGCTTTCCTCAGACAATTCATGCAATTTCTTCTATCGTCATTTTTTTGTCCTCACACTCACTACATTAAAGTAGATATTCTTTGCTAGGTATTGTTGAATTGTAGAAATGGCATTCCTCTTCAATGACCATTAGGGGTTTCTTTTCCACTCCTTCAATTGGAAAATATATATCCTTTAGAATCATTATATCCTCCATTTGTGATTTTCATAGGGAGAAATTGGCCCTATTCAACTTCTCGATATCACTAATTGTATTCGTCTCCATACTGGTAAGCAGACCTAGCTTATAAAATTTACAATAATAACTTGCAACTCTGATACCAATTTTTAATTAAAAAAATAGATAAAAAAATATAATACATTAAAAATAAATTAACTCATAAACTAGAGACAAAATTTACTTGGAAAACCCATTCAAGGAAAACCACTTTGAAAGAATTGGAGCTTATATTACAATATCAATAAATCTAATACATTTACTCACTTCTCACTCACACCCCTATAAAAATAATCTTTATTACAATACCATGGCCCCAATACCATGGTTTATTGATACCATGGGTGAAAAAAACTCAATTGATCCATTCAATAATATTCTTGAAGCATGAAGAAGTCAAAATATTTTATATTTTATTCTACTTGATTTTGTCTCACACCTAACATTAAATCTAGCGGTGGGGGGATTATCTAGAAAAATAGGGGTTGTGTGCATCCCCAAAGGAATCCCTCTCCATGTCTTAATGGCATGGATGCCAAGAGGGTTTTTAGGAAAGCTCAATTACATTTTAAGCAAAGCATCACTCCATATACTCAACATGAGATTGAAGTTCTACTTAACTCAATGAACCAATGTTGTTACTAGTACACCTCCACTCAACAAAACAATGTTGAATATTAGAGTTGTGTTATTATTCTTGGTCATGGGACACTAAGGTTTTATGAACAATGGAATTCTAATAACTTTCCAAAACCTTGGTGGTCATTCCATCAACATAATTATATGTTTTATCATATAAGTATTCTTCATTAATTTTGAATTTAATAATAGTTATTTTGAAAATATCATGAAAAGAAGGATATGGAGTAGTGGCTAGGGTTTCTAGAGCTCTTTGATCAATGGTGAATTGTAGTGATTCAAAGAAAAAATCTATTGAATGAATGGAAACTCAAGCCTTGGCTTCATAAAGTGCCATGCTGAATTCTGGATCTATTCTTCTGGTTGTCCAAGAAGCTCCAGCTCCTATTGTTCCTTTGAAAGAGGTTGCCTTCAACACTGAAAATTTATTTTTAGAATAGGGTTTGGTTGTTAGGTACCTATAATACTATGACAAGGAAGGAAAAATCATATTGTAAACTGAAGCATTGACAAAAATAAGAACTCGACGGCTACAAAATCAACCAATTTCAAAGTATCTCATCAAGTGGAAGAACTTACCTACCGAAGATTTCACATGGGAGGATGAGAATTTTATACATAAGCATCGAGAACTACTCAAGAATTGACGACAACACTTTTTTGAAGGAGAGGGGCATGTTAGGTCCCTATAATACTAGCGTATCCACTTATTGTTATTGTTAGTGTAGCCCCCTTACTTTATTGTTGTGCCCATGTAGTCCCCATATTGTTATTATTATGCCCCATAGAAGCTCACTATTGTTATTGTTACACCCTTACATTATTATTGTTATGTCGATTGTGATTATATTTTGAACCCTTAGACTCCTATATACAGAAAGGAGGTTTTTTCATTTGAATCATCTAAGAATTGTTCATTTATGTAATGTAAAGGAGGTTCCCCCCTAGAAGTCGATAATTTTTAAGACATTGATCTATATTTTCTTCTATTTTGTGAGTTGGTTGCATAACATTGGTATATAGATTTAATGGGGTTTGGACGCGATTAACCTATCTCCACAAGTGGATATCTAATACATGGAAACCCCTCTTGACAAATGATCAGAATATTTACACTTGCACTCAAGGTATTTTTTTTGTGGTTTTTTTTAATGTTGAATATAATCATAATATTTGTGAATCCAGACCCTGGTTTTGGGGCAGTGTTGTCATTTTCATGCAACCCTGGTTTTCCACCTTTGATTTGGTCATGACGTCAATCTCCACAACTCTTTTTTGGAAGTTAGATTATGAAAATGTTTCATTTCAATGTCATGCATGTTATGAAATAGGGCATGTAATAAAAAAATTCCCAAAGCATTTGTAGAATAGCAAAATTTAAAAATATAACTGGAGGCCTAAATGGTGGGAAAGATCTCATAGCGAACATTACATGGTAGATAAATAAGGAAAGACACGGGGCAAGAAAGAAGAAAAGGAAAAAAAAAAGTTATTGACAAAGAAAATTCATTGAAGGAAGAAATAACTATTCAATAATGTGTGCACGAGGATCATCCAAATTTAGCAACAATGAGAGTGCAACATACCCTAGTGAAAGCTAGATCCCCATTTGAATCTTCAAGGCAAAAAACTGGAAAAGAAACTTCTTGGGAAAATCATGAAAATAAGGAAGAAACGAAAGACAACAAAGCTCACACATCGATGGGTGATACGTTGGTTAAAATAGAAAATGTAGTTTGGATACAAGTGGCGAAGAAGGGAAAAAATATTTCACCAAGGAAAATTGGAAGTCAGTCAAAATTTAGTCAAAAGTAGTGAAAAATGGAATGTAAATGTATTTTTATCTTAGGATTCTTTTGGAAAATTTTGAGTTTGAACGAGAATGAAATTTTTGTATCACGGGGAAATTAATTGAGGGACTGGATTGAGCCTCTGTGCTCAATCTCAAATCCACAAGGAATATTGGAAATTTTGAAAAAATGAAATGGTTCTAAGTCAGACCCCATATTTCCATTTTAATAAAACTTTCATACGCTTTCCTTTAACAAAGACAATATTTATTTTTATTTTTATATTTGTAATATATAATCAAGTCCCACTAGCACAATTGGTTGAGGATGGGCCTCGTCAGAAGGGCAACCCAGGATCAAATCTCACGGAGGTTGTTGTGTCATTGCTAGGGGGAGGAGACAACTTAAACCCAATTAGCTTAGTGTTGGTGTGGCCCAGGTTGGGTGCGATCCCTAGGTGATTTTGACGGCTTAAATGCCCATGAGTCATGGTTTCTCAAGCCACAAGTCAAGCCTAATGTAATCTCTAATGAACTCATACCACTTGATAAAAAAAAACAAAAAAAATTGTAATATTTAAAAATAATTTCCATAAATTAAATAAATTTGATAAAATATTTAATCACTAGGGGCAGTTCAATTGGTGATGATCATGAAAATGAAGTGTTATGTGCGAGGAGGTTCAAGGTTAAAATCCCCTCTATTCATCGATGCTTGTGAAAGGAGCATACACAGGAACCTAGAGATTATAATGGTAGCAATTAGAATCGAATTGTGTCAAATGGGTAAAAAACCAACCCAGTTTCCAATTCCTTGAGATAAAATAAAATAAAAAGAAAGAAAAAAAATTATAATATTTCAATTTTTTCTTATTAATATTAATATTATTCAATATTTTATATTAAAATTATGTACAAAGTGTAAAATATATTATTATTAATACTATATATAAAAACAAAGTACAAATAAGATAAATTAAATATATATATATATATATATATATATATATATATATATATATATATATATATATATATATATATATATATATATATTATTTTTATTTTATTTTGTTTTATGACTATATATATATATATATATATATATATATATATATATATATATATATATATATTCATGAACGGGAGAGAAATATTCGATGAGCTTGGTATGCGATAATGGTGAAACCCTGGTGGGTCCTTGGTTTGCTGGCCCATGAAGGTCACCTAGAGGGGAGGGCACTGACACTTGGCCCCATCACACTTACACATGTTCAGATTTTCCCAACCCTTTCGTTAAATAGTGTTCTGACTTATTGTTTGGTGTGAGGGTAGTTGGGTTCGCCTTTTCAAACCGTTTGTTCTTTCTCCCATCATGCTCTGGTGGATGGGATGGTGTATGGGTTTTTGTTACTGTCGGTGCAAAATATTTGGCTTGCATTTTCTTGTTGGAGTTGTAACGATCAAGGAGTCGAGGTTTGCGGGTGGCAGGGGAGTAAAACTTTATAGGGGTTTTAACTATTTGTTCCCGGTGTTTATTGTGGTGCTTATGGGTTCCTCCAGTGGTTTAAGATGGTCAAACCCCATGAATGCATTGATTTGGAGGTGGATGTTGTGGATATAGTTGCGGTGTGGGGAATGGAGCCAAATTTATAGAATTTAGCCAAGGTGGCTCTCTCGCCATGTTCTCCTGTTGACATGTGGAAGAAGGAATGACTGTCATGGGACTCGGTGGAGGGTTATGGTATTATGGGTGATGCTGACTCGAGTTTAAACAAAACAAGAACTAGCAGTCCTGACATTTTTCACGGTAGATGTCTTGGCAAAGATCTCAGCAGAGAAGGTAAGTGCTTTTCAAAACCCTCTCGGTGTTTCGGTCGGGAGGGACAAAGGACATAGTATTTGGTAGTGGCCTGGTTCCTAGTGTGGGGCTAAAAGCCTTCTTGATCGAATTTGGTGATTGTAATGGATGCACAAATAAAAAATGTGGCAGGGTGCTCAAACTTGGGGGCTTGGAAAATTTCCAATCGGAGGAAAGTTTTGAGGCTAAGCATACATTTTCCCAACATTATGGTTACGACCATAACACTCCGGAGAAGAGGCGGTCACTACAAGAGGAGGTATATGAAGTGCTACACAAGGGGGTTGAAGGGGAGTTTGCGGGTTTTCAGAAGGGCCTAGACAAGCCTGTAGAGGAGGGACAAGCCTGTAGAGGAGGTTATGGCTATTAACGCCAGGACAGAAGGGGCTTCACTAGACCAGGGTTTGGCTCGTAAGAAGTTGGGGGATGTTTTGGTTCTAGGGTAGGACTTACCTAGTGCGGAATTGTGGGGTGGAATTAAGGGTTTCAACGATTTAAGGGTTGGGGAGGAATACGAAGTGTTGATACTATTTTATGAACATAGTGGTTAGGTAGGAATAAAAAGGAAGAAAGGGAAGGTGATTAAAAAGAATTCATAGTTTCTGAATCTAGTTTTGGGAGTGTACATCCTAGTGAATAGGGAAATGGTGGCCTCGGAGTCTTTTTTTGTGGGTAGAGCTCGTGGTAAATTTTTCTTAGCATATTTCATCTCTGAGTGGATTTAGAATTCATGGGGAGCAGCTTCGGACAAGGAAGTGGAGGTTTTCACCCCGTTAAAGGGTTGGTTCATGATTAAGTTAATTCAGTTGCACTAGACTTGGTTCTCCCCTGGAACTAGGGGTTTGGCATTGCATCGATTCTTTTTAAATGTTGGTCACCAATTTTTTATGCTAAGAGGGAAAGGGTTGATGACATCCCGATTTGGGTTCAATTTCTAGCACTGCCTCCTCATTTATGGACCTTGGATGTATTTAAGGAAATTGGGAATAGTATGGGTATTTTCATGGAAGCATATATATCTTTCTTGGAGACAAAGGCATTGAATGTGGCTCGTTTGTTAGTTCGTCTGGTTCCTTGTGATGGTTTAGTGGAGAAAATCTATTTTCATTTTGAAGGACATTCGTTCTATAAAATTATTGACTATGATAACCTTCCCTTTCAGTGCCATAGATTCCAAAAGTATCGGCACTTAGCCAGAGATTGTCCTCTGGGCATTAGTCGTAGGAGGTAGAATAAGGGTCTAATAGGTTTGTTTTTGGGACTCGGGAAGCCCAACCAGATGATAAATATGTGGCCCAGACGGAGGAGGTGGGGTAGGTTCAAGACGAGGGGGTGATCCCAATTGAAGGGATGGAAGACCAGAAAGCGCGGGTGGAAATCCCTCTTGTTGATGCTTTGATCCAGGCTCCGAAACAACAAGCTATGGTGGATACTTATATGGATTCGGTGGGTATTTTCCCTCACTTCTCTTCCTCTGTTATTGATACTCTTGATAATTTATTGAATAGCATAAAATTTCCTTGTCCTTCTAGGCCACAAGACATCGAGCCTCAATTATATCAATAACTTCTCTATGGTTATGGATAGTATCATTACTACTATTCTGAAGCCAAAGATTGACACTTATCCCTATAACCAGAGATTGAGGGAAAAAAATTTATTGCATGTGAAGATATTTGGGGGGCTAGGAGGTTCACCTATGACAACAAAACACCGAAAACATAGAGGTCATAAAATAGAGATCTCAAAAACCCAGCTGAAAGCGATTTTTGATATTGCTGATGACAAACAATTGTCTATTATTGGGGCACTTAGAGCAGTGCACACCCCATCCCAAGTTCCAAAATTATCTTTCTATCTCCCATAAGAAACTAGCCCTAAAAGCTATTTTTTTCACTATAAGCCCGATGTGATTATGATTCAGGAGACGTTGGGAAAGGGACTTTGGTTTTGGCCTCTCTTACAAAATTTCTTCTAGGATGGTGTTTTATTGTCCTGGGTGCCAAAGGTAGATCTGGTGAATTAGCACTAGGGTTTAGGGACTGTTCGATCAAGTTTATCAACTCCTGGGGATCAGATCAGGTTATTGTCACTGAGGTTTTATCCTCTGAATTGGCCATGGATATCACTATTTTTAATGTCTATGGTCCATGCCTGGAGAGGGTGGATTTTTGGAACAACCTTCTATCGAAGTCCTTTATGCAGGTTGTTAGAGTACTATGATAATAGGATTCATAATTTTGAATTTACTATGATTAGTCTTGTAATATGTACATACTTTGCTTTCTACAAATTGTTTCCCATATTAAAATTTAAAAAAAAAAAAATGTAAAGAGGGTAAAAATCCTAAAAGAAAATTCAAAGGACTGAAAGAAAAAGATCAAAAAGGATATAAAAAATGAACCCCAAACAAAAAAGAGATAAAAAAATATATCATGAAAGTGATGCAAATTCAAATGCCACTACCTTTTACTTTACTTTGCAAAATAACATTGTGTGTAGCTTGTCAAAAATGCCACAATCCAAGAAGGTCAAACTGCTTAATCTTGATCTTTCATGCTTTAAATTTCATGCTAATAGATGGAGAATAAAGATCTAGCCAAACTGTTTAAACTTGGTAGATCAGTTGTTTGCTAGAGAATAATAAATGAGCTCAACAGTTTAATCTGAGCCATTGGAATTAATAAGGTTAGAATTAGAAAATTTGTTGCTAAAAGAAAAACAATAATGGTTTGCAAGCTCAAATGCACCCAAAGAAATGAAGAAAAAATGTTAGGGTAGCTGATGGGTAGGCAGAAGCAGTTTTCACAAGGCATGGATAGCATAAATTTATCATTTCATATTACTAATTCCCTCCTAAAGTCATTCTCTTTTTAAAATACCCTTTCCCCTTCATATTTACTTTTTCCCCATTACATCACTCATTTTTCCTTACAAAAATCCCTTTTCCTTAGTTTAAAACACATTTATCTTTGGAAAAGTAAAAATTCCCTTACTAATTTCCCTTTATTCAAAAAACCCACTAAAACCCCCTTATCCTGAGTTTTAATAGTTAAAATAATATTGTCGGGCCTACTATTTCAAAACCTTCCGGATATCAATTTTTACATTAAAATCTTAGTGTATTTTCAAATCTCGCTCATATGCTAATCTTAGTTTTAACTTTATTATATTAAATACCCTAAATACCATTATCCCGTATATATTAACTCCCGCTAATATAAAGTCTCGATCCCAATATATTAAAATATTGCATATGTATTAATAATCCCCGCATACATATTCCCCGATCCCTTTATATCGCACTGACTTAAAAAAACCTGGGTCCCACACCTATATTATTCCTGACATGTCCATTCCCATTTGCCCAATCGTCAGATCAACACTGATCACATCCGACGACTAGTAACCCTTTTCGCATGCCTGAAACCCCGATATTTAACGACCCCGAGACCTTTCGAAATGCATGGTTTTCAGAGCCCCGCTCCTAGCTACGTATTAGTATTCTATTGCATCACATCCTCAGAAATAATACCACCCGACCACTTTTACAATGCGAAAACCATTCAGATGTATTCTTTCCCATTGTGAAAACTGTATTCATTTGAAATTAACCCCGCGCATTTAATTTTTACTCACTGTTGGTTAAAAAACTCATATAGCCGCCCTTTGAAAAGCCTTTTCACCTTTTTTGTTACTCATTGCGCAAATACAGCTTTGCCGACCTATTTTAGAGAAAACAAATCTAAATTTGTGATTTTGTCGTATTTTAAACAAAATTTTAAGAGTTTAAAGTGCTTTCCTTGCATGATGTTTTCTTAAGTCCGGTTTGAAGAAACATTGAATTAAGGAAATATATTACCAGTTTCAAAAAATTATGTGTAACTAGAATATCATTTTACAAATTCCTGAATTCAATTTCAAATTTTAAATAAGGAAAACATATGTATATTCGTAGACCATTAAATGTGAAAAAACAAAAAATATACAGCGACAAGGCAACAAATGGAGAAAATTAGGTAAAAGATTAACGAGATGAATAATCCACCGCCAAAGAAAGTAAATTTCAACTCATAAAGAATTTGTTTTTGGTAACCTAGTTCTCAAATAGGATCAAAGTCATAAATCCAAGTAGAAAATTTGCCCATTTGCCAGTAAATGGAAAAATCTTGAAAATATATTTTTAATAAATGAAAATCTCCCAAGAATACATGTAAATATTCCATTTTAACAAGGATGTTCATATCCCTTAAAAAATAATTATTTTGTTATTTTTATTTTTATTTTTGTTTTCAAAATTTTATACATGTTTTTTCTTTAAACTTATTTGTTTAGTTGTAGAATTACAACTATGGTTACATACTTCAAAGAGCATATTTTTACCACATATTATCATATATTATAAAACAAATTAAAAAATACTTGATGTTATTTTATTTCTTGCTTAAACTTCCAATAGTATGGAAAATGATAGATTGGCTATTATACATTATAAGAATTCCATCGTCTTCAAATAATTTGAATAAATAAACCAATTGTCTCAAATAAAAGGAATAATATGCTACATAATTTGAGTTTATTTTAATCCATGAAAGCATTTGCTATCAAAGAAAGTGTCTTAAAAAACCCTGCTTTTGTGACTTCGCTATATATGATAAATGTCAAAATCAATCATAAGCTAAAAACTGAGAACATGAAGTTTTACATCAAAAGGAAAATGTAGAAACACATCGGAGTAATCAATGCTTGCTACCAATGGGTCGATGTTTCTAATCGAACTAAAAGGAATATTTGCGTTCACCAAAATTTATGCAATTTAAAGTTTCGGAGAGAGATGTTTATAACGTAAAGTACATAAAAATCTGACCAATATTAAAATCCTAAACTTATTGTTTATAATTTTAGATGATGATTGAATTAGAAGGTTCCAAGAAATACAAATAAATTCATTATTTGAATCTTATTGCATAGAAGTCTCATTCTCTTCATTAGTACTTCTAGTCCAATTGTTGGTACCATTGACAATTTATCAAGTATCACGGTGATAGATCATAATTTAGAAGAAATTTCTGAAAACTTCATTTAAATTTAAAATATTAATTTAAAATTGATAGACATAACTGCTTATTCCAGTGTGTCACCATTTGTTCTCAGGTTTACTGATGCAGGAGCATCCAACTAAAGAGCCATGGCTGGAACTGGCTACTTTCTGCTGGGCAAAAATAAAATTTGTATTTACTCTTTTTGTTTTAAAAAGTTAAAATTATATTAACACATTTATTGTAATTTTTAGTTAAAAGAATGATTAGGTTAAATTAGTTAAGTAGCAAGATTAGTTTTAATAAACAATTTTGAAACTGAATGGCAGTTTCTCAATTACATGGGGGATTCGGGAAAGGTATAAACCAACCCAAAACCCACCAAAAGAGGGCATGCCATCCCAAGAAGGAAAATAATTAGAAAGAGTTGGATTAACCTTCGAAAATCTGTGTGTGTGTGAATAAATTTCATGTTCAAACTTTCTTTCGATGTTACAAAGAGACGTTTTGTATTATGACACCAAATTTGAATAATAAATACATGTTGTAAGTTTATTTTTAAGCTACAGGATGAAGTTATAGAACCCATGCTTAAACATGACCAGTCGAGTGGAATCAAATGAAGGAATAGATTGGAAGCGAAACTGCAGGTAAATTTACAAAAGAATTTAATAGTAAATTTCATGGTAATCCATTTTCATTTTCCAAAATCTGAGGATAAGGTCAAACTGGACAGTTTACAATTCAATATTTACAAACAAAATAGAATCAGAATTTAACGTAAAACCTTGTAAGGGTTTTCCAAAAAAAATTACAGTTAAATAGTGAGGAACTGACGAGGTTTTCTGCTGAAGGTTAAGAAATAAGCCACCAACCAGCCATTAGGAAAACCTACGAAACCCTTTTGGGGTTTTCTAAAAAAATTATCGCATAAATTAAAATACAAAATGAAGAGGCCCATTCTTGTTGCAGAGGGAAAAACTAGGTTCACGGTGATGGTTGGAGACCCACAGCAGCTCTGACACCTGCATTAATAAAAGGAAACCTCGGATTAAAAAAAAAAGAGGGAAGAGCTCGAGAAATTTCACATAAAGACAGAGGAAAAACATCCTTAACGATTTACCTGGAGCAGCTGGAGTATGAAGACAGGAAGGTTCTCATGAACCTTTGAACCAGGGAAAACAACCCAGGTTCGAAATCATTAATCAAGGGCCAGACTTTGTACAAACAGAAGCTGAGTGAAATAGAGTTGAGGAAGGCCAATACCTACGAGCCAAGTCACGGGAGGGTTAACAAAATGAAAAAGAGATCTTGCAGAGAAACCGAAACAAGAAAATTACCTTATCAAATGGAGGCCGGACTTCTCAGGAAGGATATTATTTCCTATTGAACATACAGAAGCAGAGAGTTAACAGTCATTGAAAAATTTGAAACGGCGGACAGAAGCAGCAAACACAGTAAGGGAAATTCCAGTTCGTTTTTACCAAGCGGACTTAACATTTCCATGAGGATGGTCACGCCATGATGAAGAGGTCGGAGATGAACACACACGGTCCAGAGAAAAACCAGTTCAGCATTGCAGAAGGTTCTGGGGTCGAAACCCCTCCCCAAAATTCCTCTCATAACCCTTGCGACGAAAGGAATGAACAAGACTTAAACCCTAAGAGGGAAAGTTCAAAAACACATTTAAACTTGGGAATTTAGCCCACGGTTTTTACCCGTGACCGTATGGTATTAAGAAGATTGTAAAGGGGCGAACTTAAGACGTTTTTATTTTTAAATAAAATTTTTATTAATAAACTGTTGTTAAAATCTTAAAACGTTAAGGCTTCGATTGTCATCCTCGTGTCCCCACCAATTGTGGTATCAGAGAAGTTTCTCTTCCTAAGTAAAAAATGGAAGTGGGAAGAAGAGATCAAGGAAGAGCTGCAAGGGGAGCAGTAAATGAAGTACTGCAGAAGAAATTAGAAATTTATCAGCATGTTTGGTAGCAGTGGAAGCAGGAAGGCGTAGGGATTTTGAAGGTGCAAATGACAGTGAGGGTGAAACGATGGCGCTGACAGATGGGTCAGAGGATGAGACACCAGAGATAAAAAATTTAAAATCAGTTTGATGGCTAGCAGCAAACCAAGACCAGAACTCTCTAATTATGATGGCAGCATGTCCACGGAACCATTTTTGGACTGGATAAGTGAGTTAGACAAATACTTCGAGTATGAGGAAGTTAGTGAGGATAGGAAAATCAAGTTTGTTGTTACCAAATTGAAAGGATACGTAGCACTGTGGTGGGACAGTGTGCAGGCAGAAAGGAGGAGATTGAATAAACCCTTGATCAAGAGATGGAACAGGATGATTGTGAAGATGAAAATAAAATTTATATCTAAAGACTACCAAATTTCCCTTTACAGACAGGTGCAGAATCTGAGATAGAGAGTGATGACTGTAAAGGAGTACACCAAAGAGTTATATAAAGTGAACTTGAGGGTTGGGTATGTTGAAGATACCCCTGAGAAGATAGAAATATTTTTGAATGGTCTACAGATGGAAATCCTAGATGAGATCAGCATTATTTCCGCCAAAAACTATAGAGGAGGCATATCAATGTGCTTTGAAGGCGGAAGAAAAGATTAACTGCCAGTAGTAGTGAATAAGGAAGCAATTCAAAGACTTCAGGATAGACTACGAGAGAAGTTAGCACCAGAGGTGGAAGGCCATACCAGCGTGGAAGAGGTAATGGCCGAGACAGAGGAAATGCCTACTAGTGTTACAAGTGTCACAAATGGGGGCAGAGGTCTTTTGAATGTCCTGAAGGTGAGCAGGTTGGACAGCGGGGAGCATATGTTGCTCAACCCGACATATCATAGGAACTGCCACAGGAGGTGGAGAATGTGCCTGAAACAGGTGAGGCCTTGGTGTTGAACAAGGTTTTTCTGAAACCAGCTAAGGAAGTGACTGACATGACGTAGTGGAAAGAATTGTTCCGGATGGTGTTCAAGTCGCATGGAAAATGCTGCAAACTAATTATAGATAGCGGGAGTACTGATAACTTGGCAGCCAATGAGATGGTGGAAAAATTGGGCTTGAAGAAGCTGAAGCACCCGACTCCATACAAGGTGTCTTGGCTGCAAAAAGGGCACCAACTACTGGTTGATGAGCAATGTGAGGTGGAGTTTCATATAGGAAAATACAAGGACAGAGTGACATGTGATGTTATGCCTATGGACGTGTGCCATATTCTGTTGGGCAGACCATGACAATATGACAGAAAGGTTGTCCATGACGGGGAGAAGAATTGTTACAAGTTTGTGATGGATGGGATAAAGCATATGGTTGCTCCCATGAAGGAGGAAAATGTTGCAGAAACCAACGGAACTAAAACATTGCTAATAGGAGGAAAGGAGTTTCTGCAACAAGTTGAGAAAAATGAAGTAAACTATGTAGTTTTATAGAGACCAAGGGTAGTATTGCTACATATTGAAATTACCGATTTTCCTGTGGAGATATAGGACATGTTACAGGAATTCAGTGACATTGTGGTAGATGACCTACCAGATAAATTGCCACCAAAACAGAGCATTAGTCACCACATTGATTTCATTCCGAGATCCAGTTTTCCAAATAAAGCTTCTTATCAGACGATTCCAAAGGATAATGAGGAGATCATAAAACAAGTACAAGAGTTGTTGGACAAAGGTTTGATTCAGGAGAGTTTAAGCCCTTGTGTTGTTCTGACTGTTTTGATTTCATTCCAGGATCCAGTTTTCCGAATAAATCTTCTTATTGGACGATTCCAAAGGACAATGAGGAGATCAGAAAACAAGTACAAGAGTTGTTGGAAAAAGGTCTGATTCAAGATAGTTTGAGCCCTTGTGTTGTTCTGACTATTTTAGCTCCCAAGAAATGAGGTGAATGATGGATGTGCACCGATTCCAGGGAGATAAATAAGATCACCATCAGGTACAGGTTTCCTTTACCTCGGATGGACGATATGATGGATTATCTAAGTGGAGCAGAGTACTTTTCAAAAATAGATCTGAAAAGTGGCTATCACCAAATCAGGATTAGAGAAGGTGATGAGTGGAAGACGGCTTTCAAGACCAATGAAGGCTTGTATGAATGGTTGGTAATGCCATTTGGACTAAGAAATGCTCTCAACACGTTCATGTGTTTGATGAATGAGATGTTAAAATAATTCATTGAGAAATTCATGATTGTATATCTGGATGATATACTCATTTTTCAGCAAGACCAAGGAGGAACATTTTTGGCATGTCAGGTATGTGTGCAAACATTGCAGCAAAATAAATTGTTGATAAATCTTTAAAAAAATCTTTTTTCAAGAAATAATTGATTTATTTAGGATTTGTAATTTCTGAAAATGAATTGAAGATGGACCCAGAAAATATTGCAGCCATAGTAAGTTGGTCATCTCCCAAAAGCCTATTTGAGGTACGAAGCTTTCATGGACTAGAAAGTTTTTATCAGAAGTTTATTAAGAATTTCAATGGTATTTGTGCATCTATGGTAGATACCATTAAGAAGTAAAATTAGCCTTTTCATTGGATAGAATCGGCTAAAAGGAGTTTTCAGCTTTTGAAGAAGAAGATCACTGAAAAGCCAGTCCTAAAACTACCAGACTTCAACAAAAATTTCCAAGTTCCTTGTGATGCGAGTCGGATAGCCATGGGTGCAGTTCTTAGCCAAGAAGATAAGCCAGTAGCATACTTCAGCGAAAATTTGAATGAGAGAAATAAAAAATATACATCATATGACAAGGAGTTTTATGCAGTCGTCCAAGCATTGAAGAATTGAAGACATTATTTGTTGGCTAATGAATTTGTCTTTTTTTCAGATAATTCTGCACTGCAGTATATTATGTAGCAGCACAAGATCAACCATAAGCATGAGAAATAGGTGGATTACTTATAGAGTTTTACATTTTTTTAAAAGCACGTTAGACATCAGCAGTCAGGACAATAAGGTGGCAAATGCGTTAAGCAGGAGAAGTTTAATATTACAAGAAAGCACAGTTTCAGTGTTGGGATTTGAGCATCTTAAGGACTTGTACGAGATGGATGCAGACTTTAAGGAAGCTTGTGAAGCTTGCCAAAATCCATTGTTGAGAGACAAAAGCCCATGGTTGGACTATAACATGAAGGAGGGGTTGTTGTTCAAGGGAGGACAGTTGTGTGTTCCGGAGTGTTCCATGCAGGAGAACTTGATTCGGGAAAAGCATAGTAGAGGTTTGGTAGAACACTTTGGCATAGATACGAATTTGGATCAGCTGAGCCACTTCTATTTTTGGCCAAGAATTAGAAGAGATGTGTAGAGGTTTGTCACCAAGTGCAATAATTTTCATCATGCAAAGGGATGCCGCCATAATGCAGGGTTGTATACACCCTTACCCATTCCAAATAGACATTGGGACTCAGTCAGTTTGGACTTTGTCTTAGGTCTACCAAGGACACAGCGAGGTTAAGATTCCATCATGGTGGTGGTGGATCGTTTCACCAATATGGTGCATTGCATTTTGTGCAGGAAGAAAAGTGATGCCACACGTGTAGCACACTTTTTCTTTTCAGAGATAGTCAAATTAGATGGCTTTCCAAAGTCCATCATCTCGGAAAGGGATGTGAAGTTCACAGGCCATTTCTGGCGAACATTGTGGAAGAAGTTAGACACAAAACTAAAGTTCAGTTCGGCTTATCACCCACAGTTAGATGGGAAAACTAAAGTTGTAAACAGGAATCTGGGAAATATTCTAAGGAGTCTGGTTAGTGAAAATTCTAGGTTTTAGGATCGTGTACTTGCACAGGCGGAATTTTCCTACAATGACTTGCCCAACAGAAGCACGGGTAGAAGCCCTTTCCAAATCCTATATGGAATGCATCCACGTGGAATATTTTAATTGCGGTATTTGGGTTAGTTGGAGCACAGGAGTGCTGATGGGGAAGATTTCGCAAATGTAATCAGCGGTTTGCATGAGTAGGTCAAATAGAAGCTACAAGACAGCAGCCAAAAATATAAACAGAGAACATATTTGAAAAGATGGGAGGTACAGTTCGAGGTAGGAGACCTATTATTAGCACACTTATGCAAGGAGAGGTTTCCTAAAGGGGAGTACAACAAACTAAATATGAAAAAAATCGAGCCCTACAGAATCCTTCAAAAGTTTTCTGCAAACGCTTACGATTTGTAGTTACCTCCAAGTGTAGGAATCTCGCCCATTTTTAATGTGGCAGATCTGTACCCATATGTTTTTGTTGATGTGGAAGATAGTTTGGAAAGATGAACACGGGATACCCAGGATGAGAAGGAACCATGGATTAAGCAGATGCCTTTGGCACAGATTTTGGAGATTGAACATGTTTTAGACACGCAGGTAGCCAGGAAGACGTGAAGAAAAGAATACTTACGGTATCTGGTAAAGTGGAAGGACCGCCCTATTGAGGATTGTTCTTGGTTGTATGCTAGACAGATTCAAAGCACCGAGTGCTCTATTGAAGAGCTCATGGACATGAGCCATGAGTTTAATTTACCTCGTGAGCTTGATGCAGGAGCATCCAACTAAAGAGCCACAGTTGAAACTGGCTACTTTCTACTGGGCAGATATAAAAATTTAATTTAGTATTTTTGTTTTAAAAAGTTAAAATTAGATTAACACAGCTATTGTAATTTTCAGTTAAAATAATGATTAGGTTAAATTAGTTAAGTAGAAATATTAGTTTTAATAAACCGTTTTGAAATTGAATGGCAGTTTCTCAATTACATGGGGGATTCGAGAAAGGTATAAACCAACCCAAAACCCACCAAAATAGGGCCTGCCATCCCAAGAAGGAAAATAATTAGAAATATTTGGATTAACCTTCGAAAATCTATGTGTGAACAAATTTCGTGTTCAAATTTTCTTTCGATGTTACAAAGATATTTTCTTTATTATGACACCAAATTTGAATAATAACGACATGTTGTAAGTTTATTTTTAAGCTACAGGACAAAGTTACAGAGCCCAAGCTTAAACAGGACCAACTGAGTGGAATCAAATGAAGAAATATATTGGAAGCGAAACTACAGGTAAATTTACAAAAGAATTTAATAGTAAATTTCATGGTAATCCATTTTCATTTTCCAAAATATGAGCATAAGGTCAAACTGGACAGTTTACAGTTGAATATTTACAAACAAAATGGAATAAAAATTTAACGTAAAACCCTGTAAGGGTTTTCCAAAAAAATTTACAGTTAAATAGTGAGGAACCGAGGAGGGTTTCTAATGAAGACTCGGAAACAAGCCACCAACTAGCCAGCAGGAAAACCTATGAAACCCTTTTGGGGTTTTCTAAAAAAATTATCACATAAATTAAAAGACAAAAGGAAGAGGCCCATTCCTATTGCAGAGGGAAAATCCAGGTTCACGATGACGGTTGGAGACCCACAGCAACTTTGACACCTGCATTAATACAAGGAAACCCCGAAATAAAAAAAAAATAGGGAAGAGCTCGAGAAATTGCACATAAAGGCAGAGGAAAAACATCCTTAATGGTTTACCTGGAGCAGATGAAGTACGAAGACAGGAAGGTTCTCATGAACCTTTGACCCAGGGAAAATAACCCAGGTTCAAAATCATTAACGAAGGGCCGGACTCTGTACAAACAGAAGTTGAGTGCAACAGAGCCGAGGAAGGCCAATACCTGTGAGCGAAGACGCTGGAGGGTTAGCAAAACGAAAAAGAGATCCTATAGAGAAACCGAAACAAGAAAATTACCTTATCAAATGGAGGTCGGACTTCTCAGGAAGGAGATTATTTCCTGTTGCACATACAGAAGTGGAGATTTAACAATGATTGAAAAATTTGAAACGGCAGACAGAAGCATCAAAAACAGTAAAGGAAATCCTAGTTCGTTCTTACCAAGCAGACTTAAAATTTCCATGAGTATGGTCACACCATGGTGAAGAGGTCGGAGACAAACACACACAGTCCAGAGAAAAACCAGTTCAGCGTTGCAGAACGGTCTGGGGGTCGAAACCCCTCCCCAAAATTCCTCTCATAACCCTTGCGGCGAAAGGAATGAACAAGACTTAAACTGTAAGAGGGAAAGGTCAAAAACACATTTAAACTTGGGAATTTAGCCCACGGTTTTGACCCGTGACTGTATGGTGTTAATAATATTGTAAAGGTGCGGACTTACGATGTTTTTTATTTTTAAATAAAATTTATGTTAATAAAGTGTTGTTAAAATCTTAAAAGTTAAGGCTTCGATTATCATCCCCGTGTCCCCACCATTTACAACAACCATCTTTTTTTTGTACATTGAAAACTGAATAATA
This sequence comes from Pinus albicaulis, assembly GCA_034641835.2. Taxonomy (NCBI): domain Eukaryota; kingdom Viridiplantae; phylum Streptophyta; class Pinopsida; order Pinales; family Pinaceae; genus Pinus; species Pinus albicaulis. The sequence continues at coordinate 387,959,303 of CM076582.1, read as the reverse complement.
AAAAATTTCTTAAATAAAAAATTTCTTTTTTTGAAAACTTAACTCATAGGTCCCATTCATAAAGGTTTTCTAAATAATATTATAACCTCCTTATTACCCCACCTTCCAACCGCTTTACTATCAATTTTGGCTGACTATCAATTTTTTTATAAATTGGCCACCCAACTACATGGTTGCTCGACTACTCGACCTAAAGACAAAACCCGACTATGGTATAGTTGAAACCATGATAGAATAAAGAAATCATAAAAGAAAAAAATTCCCAACCACTTGACCTCCCAACTGTATGATCATCCAAATAAAATATTATTTTTATTGATTTGCATGCAGTCCTCTTTTTTATAAATATTTTCAAAATTTCTTGTTTCACGTTCAATTGATTATTTGTTAAATAAATAATAAATTTTCTAATGCTTTCTCGATTCACGAAAAGAAAAATAGTTGCCTTGTTTACAAGAAATTAATGAACGCGTTCAATTGTGATTTTCTTGTATTTCTAAACAAAATTTTAATATTTTAGGTTGTTATGTCTACATGCTATTTTCATAAGTCTTGTTTGAAAAAAAATTGAATTAAGAAAACACAGTACCAGTTTCAAAAAATTCTGTGCACGCATAATGTTATTTTTTTTAGAAATTCCTAAATTAATTTTCGAATTTTAAATAAGCAAAAATTATATATACTCTATTAGTGTATACATGTCATAAATTGGAAAAAAAGGGGAAAATATCCAGTGGTAAATTTAAGATTTTAGGGTGTTCTGCCTATGTACTCTTTTCTTAAGGCTTGTTTGAAGAAGAATTGAATTAAAGAAATAGAGTACTAGTTTCAAATAAATTTGTGTAAGCATAATGTTATTTTCTTAGAAATTCCTTAATTCAATTTCAAATTTTAAATAGTAAAACTTATATATGGTTTGTTATTATTTACAAGTCATGAAATAGGAAAAAAGAGAAAATCTCCAGCTGAAAAGCAACAAATGGAGAAAATTAGGGAAAAGATTAAGGGGATGGACGGTCCACTACCAAAGCAACTCAACTTCAACTCATTCCTCATCTCCGATTCAACTTAAAAAACAAAAACAAAAACAGGTATGATGAGTTGGGAGGAGATATTTGAATTCTTTGAGCAAAGAGAATGGTTAAAAAACACAAGAACTACTGAAAAAATTAAAAAAAAAAAAAAAAGGGAACAATTTGTTTGAGGCAACATAGCAACACAACCACATAAAGTAGCATCTAGGGCCAAAAAATTTCCCGATTATGACATGGTTTCATGGATTTTTTGTCACACTAATATTAAAACCCGAACAACATCAGGCCATCAAGAAATTTTCATAGTCTCCTAGAAAGTTGAAGTCTCATCAACCATATACAAGCTCAGTCCCTCGGAAATCCACCTTAACGTTGACTTCCTTAATAAGTTTTGAAGTATTGTCTTGCAGAAATGTCAAGAGAATTATGAAATAGTAATTGAAGACTGGTTGAGAGAAGAAGATCAAGGTTTCAAGCTCAAAGAAAAAAAGGAATATCCCATAGATATTTTTAAGAAGCCTATTAGATTTCTTATTAAAATGCTTACCAAATTATATGGGGAACAAGATCTTGAGCATCGCAAAATTAAATAGATCTCAATATTACATAAAATTTTGAATGAGGGGAAACGCATAAACTGGGTTTATATCTTGTCGCAAAATATCACAGATTCATTAAAAATGTCATTATCATCTCCCCAAGGGTTCAAATTTATTTTATGCATGTCTTCCTATTTGATAGATATTTTTATTGCCTATGTTCCATTCCCATAAATAAAATGGAATTACTCGTCTAGCCAGCAGCTATGCATTCAAAAGTATGTTCCTATTCTATGGGAATCTAATTTTAAATACCATTTTTATGATATTTTCCATTATTTTTTTATTAATTTCCGTGAAATCATGTTTGGACCAATACCTCCCAGAATAAGTGAAATTTTGAAAGAATACCTAGAATCAATAAGTGACTAGTTTGTTGAGGAATTATTTTCCTACATCACAGTTTTTGGAATTGAAGTTGGTCCCCATATTTTTCCCCCAATATATCCCGGAAATACTTACTTTGAGAGAAGTGACTAATCAAGTTGTTTTCAATGGGCAAGCCAAAAAGTTGAGTAAGCTACGAAAGATACTTTGGCCTAATTTTCTAATCAATTTTGGTGACATCAATATCTAAGACAAAGGGCATGGATTCAAAGAAGCTGAAGAGCTTCATGAAGTTTTGATATTTCATTTGCTTCATTATGACTATGATCCTAGAGGTCGCATTGGCACTCATTATATAACATTCAGTTATATGAAAAAATTTATTCCTCAGAAACCCCCTTTTGATGATATTTTTATAAACATTGATGGATTTCAAAAGGCTCTTGAAAGAGTCAAACTCATAAATAGTGAAATGAGGCAACAATTGAAAGAATTTAGGGAGAAATTGTTCGAAATTTTCCTAAAGAAAAAGGTTCTCCACCTGAACATTTCATTCGAATAGTTAAAGTCTACTAAATTTTCTCATACTAATTTCAACCAAATCACTTCAGATCCTTCTATTGTTTTTCAAAAGGAACAAAGAGTATAAATTGAAAAAACTGAAGATTTTGTTGTCACGGGTAAAATAAGTTGAAGTCATAGAAATAAAAAAATGAAAGAGAAGCAGGAAAGTACAAGAACAAAAATACCCTAGAAAAATAAAAAACAAATCAACAAGAGATTATTGTTGTGATTAATTCTCCTGATAAAACAGAGCAAAAGAAACCAGAAAATATAGAATTCAATGAAGTGGAAGTAGATAAGGAGAAAGAAAAATATGTATCTAGTGAAACCAACACCAAGGAAAATGAGGAAAAAATGGAATCATATAACAAAATGGATAATATATCTACCACATCTCCTAAAGTATCAGTAACACCCATTTATACTAATATTCATTGGGAATCTTTTTTGTTTATACCGGTTTCTAATTTGAAGCCAATTGCAGATACAATCTCTTCTTTGACGGATTATTATTTTAATACTCAAACAAAATCAGTTGTCAGAAGAACAAAGAAAAGGAAACATGATACTCTGGAGAATGTATTTGAATTCAATTGGCAAGCTGAGGGAGATGTAAAATAAAAAGCTCAAGAATCCTCTCAAGCTTTAGGAGCTTTTTTTAATTACAATCAATATCATTTGAATGAGCGTGTAGCTTCATATGATAACAGTTTGCAGAAAATTAAAGTTCTGGAGGAAAAATTGAAGAAAAATGAATTGTTCAATGAAGAAAATTGGTAGAGGAATTATGCCACATTAGTTCATGGATTTTTTGTGGAAAGGGAAAACCTAGAGAAGAATTTTCAGAAATAATTAAAAGAAGAAAATGCAAAATATGAACAGGAAATTCGGGAATTGAGAAAATTACATGAAGATCAAACATGCATCTGGAAGCAAGAAGCAGAAGAACCAAAAATTATGATATTATGGTCACAACTTTGAAAGAGAAAATTGAATCTCTTAAATATCAACTCAATTAGAATCAAAAGGAATCACATAATCTCAAAGTTTTCAAGGATCAAGCTTTACAAATTTGTATAATTTTAAGAAATAATCAATAATATATATATATATATATATATATATATATATATATATATATATATATATATATATATATATATATATATATATAATCTGAATATTTTAACAAGAAATCACAGATTTAAATGAAAGAATTAATTCATTGGTAGAAGAATCCAAATCAATTAAAAACAATTTTTTTTCTATTATTGACTAGGAAAATGAATTTCAATCTAACGAAATTCCAAAAATTTCTAAGAGAGTTAAAATATTTATGCTTGCATCCTTAATTCACAGGGAGAAAGAGGAAAAATAAATCAGAGCATGCATACAAACAACAAATGAGCAGTGTTAACGATTTGGGAAAAATGAACAGACTTTATAGAAGAATGTGACCTATCAGGTGTCAAGTCATTAAAGGAATCAATTCTATGAGAATTAAAATGTTCTATGGAATATCTTGTTTCCAAGGACAAGGTAGAAATATAAAACATTAAATTTTGGAAACAAAAAATTTTCTAAAAGCTTCTACAGCTGCCTTTTGAACAAATCAAGCTTATTTCCAAGTTTGAGGTCAAATATCAGAAGAATAAGAAAAGGGTCCAAGGATTGATTATCAGCTTCCAAATAAAAATCAATAAGTTTCCTTCCATTTATTTCTTTGCAATGCACCATATATATTCACAATGGACAACTTATATCGAAACGCATGCACCTCACCTGCTACTTAGTCTCAATTACAAAGATTTTGAAGATGAGGAAAGGATGCATGCTTGTCTTCCAGATATCAATTAAACAAACATATTTTTAGAATTGAGTATTTTCTTTCACAAAATATGTTGATTTCCTTGTTTCAAGATTTATTTTATTATTTTTTAGTATTTATAGACCTTTATGCACTGGTTCAAAGGGTCGAGAATCAGTGAAGACTGCAGACTTGAATGTTTTTAATCAATTTTAAATTACCAGATTATTTTAAACCATTTTCAGTATTAATGTGTGATGAGCTATGAGATTTATGCCAGTACATCATTTTATTAACTTAAAAAATGTTTAATATTTTTGTTTAAGATTCCTTATGACAATCTTGCAATCTACATCTTTTTATGATCAAATAAAAAAAATGTCAATTTACTTATTACTAGTTGATCATTGCAATCTAGTATTCAAATATAAGCATATTTTCACTCGCCTACGAGATAGAAAATTTTATTTATTTACTTTAAATTTAAAGTCTCATCAACCATATACAAGCTCAGTCCCTCGGAAATCCACCTTAATGTTGACTTCCTTAATAATTTTTGAATTATTGTCTTGCAAAAATGTCTAGAGAATTATGATATAGTAATTGAAGACTGGTTGAGAGAAGAAGATCAAGGTTTCAATCTCAAAGAAAAAAATGAATATCCCATAGATATTTTTAAGAAGCCTGTTAGATTTCTTATTAAAATGCTTAACAAATTATATGGGGAACAAGATCCTGAGCATCGCAAAATTAAATAGATCTTAATAATACATAAAATTTTGAATGAGGGGAAATTCCTAAACTAGGTTTATATCTTATCGCAAAATATCATAGATTCATTAAAAATGTCATTATCATATCCCCATGGGTTCAAATATATTTTATGTATGTCTACCTATTTGATAGATATTTTTATTGCCTCTGTTCCATTCCTAGAAATAAAATTGAATTACTCGTCTAGCCGGCAGCTATGCATTCAAAAGTATGCTCCTATTCTATGGGAATCTATTTTTAAATACCATTTTTATGATATTTTCCATTATGTTTTGATTAATTTCCATGAAATCATGTTTGGAACAATACCTCCCAGAATAAGTGAAAGTTTGAAAGAAGACCTAAAATCAATAAGTGACTGGTTTGTTGAGGAATTATTTTCCTACATCACAGTTTTTGGAATTGAAGTTGGTCCCCATATTTTTCCCCCAATATATCTCAGAAATACTTGCTTTGAGAGAAGTGACTAATCAAGTTGTTTTCAATGGGCAAGCCAAAAAGTTGAGTAAGCTGCAAAAGATACTTTGGCCTAATTTTCTAATCAATTTTGGTGACATCAATATCCAAGACAAAGGGCATGGATTCAAAGAAGTTGAAGAGCTTCATGAAGTTTTGATATTTCATTTTCTTCATTATGACTATGATCCTAGAGGTTGCATTAGCACTCATTATATAACGTTTAGTTATATGAAAAATTTTATTCCTCAGAAACCCCCTTTTGATGATATTTTTATAAACATTGATGGATTTCAGAAGGCTCTTGAAAGAGGAAAACTCATAAATAGTGAAACAAGGAAACAATTGAAAGAATTTAGGGAGGAATTGTTCGAAATTTTCCTAAAGAAAAAGGTTCTCCACCTGAACATTTCATTCGAATAGTTAAAGTATACTGAATTTTCTTAGATTAATTTCAACCAAATCACTTCAGATCCTTTTATTGTTTTTCAAAAGGAACAAAGGGTATAAATTGAAAAAACAGAAGATTTTGTTGTCATGGGTAAATAAGTTGAAGTCGCAGTAATAACAAATCAAAAAGAGAAGCAGGAAAGTACAAGAACAACAAGACTCTAGAAAAATAAAAAACAACTAAACAAGAGATTATTGTGATTAATTCTCCTGATAAAACAGAGCGAAAGAAACTAGAAACTACAGAATTCAACTAAGTGGAATTAGATAAGGAGAAAGAAAAATATGTATATGGTGAAACCAGCACCAAGGAAAATGAGGAAAAAATGGAATCATATAACAGAATGGATACTATATCTACCACGTCTCCTAAAGTATCAGTAACACCCATTTATACTAATATTCATTGGGAATATTTTTTGTTTATATCGGTTTCAGAGTTAGAGCCAATTGCAGATACAATCTCTTCTTTGACGGATTATTATTTTAATACTCAAACAAAATCAGTTGTCAGAAGAAAAGGAAACATGATACTCTGGAGAATGTATTTGAATTCAATTGGCAGGCTGAGGGAGATGTAAAATAAAAAGCTCAAGAATCCTCTCAAGCTTTAGGAGCTTTTTTTAATTACAATCAATATCATTTGAGTGAGTGTGTAGATTCATATGATAACATTTTGCAAAAAATTAAAGTTTTGGCGGAAAAATTGAAGAAAAATGAATTTTTCAATGAAGAAAATTGGTAGAGGAATTATGCCACATTAGTTCATAGATTTTTTGTGGAAAGGGAAAACCTAGAGAAGAATTTTCAGAAATAATTAAAAGAAGCAAATGCAAAACATGAACAGGAAATTCGGGAATTGAGAAAATTACATGAAGATCAAACATGCATCTAGAAGCAAGAAAAAAAAAAATATGATATTATGGTCACAACTTTGAAACGGAAAATTGAATCTCTTAAATATCAACTCAGTCAGAATCAAAAGGAATCACATAATCTCAAAGTTTTAAAGGATCAAGCTTTACAAATTTATATAATTTTAAGGAATAATCAATAATATATATATATATATATATATATATATATTAAATCTCAATATTTTATCAAGAAATCATAGATTTAAATGAAAGAATTGATTCATTGGTAGAAGAATCCAAATCAATTTAAAACAATTTTTTTCTATTATTGACTAGGAAAATGAATTTCAATTTAACAAAATTCCAAAAATTTCTGAGAGTTAAAATATTTATGCTTGCATCATTAAGTCGCAGGGAGAAAGAGGAAAAAGAAATCAGAGCATGCATACAAACAACATATGAGCAGTGTTAACAATTTGGGAAAAATGAATAGACTTTATAGAAGAATGTGACCTATCAGGTGTCAAGTCATTAAAGGAAGCAGTTCTAGGAGAATTAAAACGTTCTATGGAAGATTGTGTTGCCAAGGACAAGGTAGAAATATAAAACATTAAAGTTTAGAAACAACAAATTTTCCAAAAGCTTCTACAACTACCTTTTGAACAAATCAAGTTTATTGCCAAGTTTGAGGTCAAATATCAGAAGAATAAGAAAAGGGTCCAAGGATTGATTGTGAGCTGCCAAATCAAAATAAATAAGTTTCTTTCCATTTATTTCTTTGCAATGTACCATATATATTCACAATTGACAACTTATATCTAAATACATGCACCTCACCTGCTACTTAGCCTCAATTACGAAGATTTTGAAGATGAGGAAAGGATGCATGCTTGTCTGCCAGATATCAATTGAAAAAACATATTTTTAGAATTGAGTATTTTCTTTCACAAAATATGTTGATTTCCTTGTTTCAAGATTTATTTTATTGTTTTTTAGTATTTATAGACCTTTATGCATTGGTTCAAAGGGTCGAGAATCAGTGAAGACTACAGACTTGAATGTTTTTAATCAATTTTGAATTACCATATTATTTTAAACCATTTTTAGTCTTAATGTGTGATGAGCTATGAGATTTATGTCAGTAAATCATTTTCGTAACTTAAAAAATGTTTGATATTTTTGTTTAAGATTCCTTATCACAATCTTGCAATCTACATCCTTTTATGATCAGAGAAAAAACAATGTCAATTTACTTTTTACTAGTTGATCATTGCAATCTAGTATTCAAATATAAGCATATTTTCACTCGCCTACGAGATAGAAAATTTTATTTATTTACTTTAAAATGTGCATGTGTACATGTACTTGAAAGGAATCAAGGGCTCCTGGTCTATATTTTCCTTAAAGGAAAACACAGTCAATAACATCTCTGATACATAAAATTCATTTTGATCCCTACCTTTCTCACTCACACAGAATGGCGATCAACAATTATATGATGCCACGTGGCAGTACACCACGGTCTTTCCAATTCAACGGATAGGTGAATGGCTGGTGCATACGCGTATGTTACTTTACGATGTCATCTTGCTCCCAACTCCCAACTTCCCGACCTAGTCACGGTCGGCTCATCCTGAAGCTTATAACTTGAGCTCCCTCCGACCACCCGACCCCCGACCCCCGACCTTCAGCTCAGTCGATTCAACATATCACCCATGTATCCTACCATTGCGCATACAACCTAACCTCCCAACCTCTGACTATGGCACGGTCAGGTCCGCTTTTCTTATTCTATTATCCAAGTATTACTCTGTCCTATGATCTCCCATTTATCCGCCTTGCTACGTGCTCCTCGTAGATAATCCACGTCCGATGTCCAATCGTACAAGAGGATAATACCGCTACTCCAATCTGAATCTTTCTCGCATGCAGTTCTAACTACAAGAGGATGAACCTTATCTAATCCTTTCTTTAATTGTGTGGTTTTTCCCCTTTTCTCCATATTAAACACCCTTCCTTATTATTCAAGAATGGTTGCATCATGGATCTTTATCTTGGCACCAAACAAAGATTTCAGTGGAAATATTTGTGCTCTCCCTAAAGACCGGGTCTACTACCGCACAAAATATCTCGGCCTATTCCTCTCAACTGTGACCTGCTCTTAGGGATCCATTCGACTTCTAGATATAAATCAGGAGCTCGCCACTCTATCAAAGTCATACGAAGACATTCCACGCCATTACCCCTTCAGAGCTTGGGTGATACTTACATCGAGGGATTACTATCCTAGGAGGCTTCCCTGCCTTCAGGTAAGGAATTCCTCACATGGCGGCATATGCACTCTTACATATCCTATCTGATAGAAGCTCGACACCACCTTACAGCGGGATTCCACTGCACCTTCCAGACACCAACTATTCCAGAATCCTCATGAACTCTCTCAACAACTCCTCGAGAGTGCGCATGGGTAGCCGGAGCATTTGGCTATTGGCAAGGGCACGTGGACCTCATTTCCAAATTCCTTGTGGTGGGAATGGAGGCTTGTGCACAAAAAATGCTAAAGCCTCTAGAAGTACAACAACAAGTCATGATCATCCAAAGGACACTCCCTTGATATTTTTCATACCATTCACCTTTCGGCATAGCACTTTGTAAACAGATACCTTGATGTACACATTGACCGACTCTAACAAACATAGGGTCTCCCTTATAAATTTGTACATTAATACAAAGGGTATCAGAACAAAATTATTCTAACTAATCATTCTTTACAACTGGAATAGATCATTGAGCTCCTTAAATTCAGTTATTGAATTATTTATGATACCGTTAAGAATTTAGGCAACACTGTTATGGGACTCTTCTCCACTTTGAACTTCAGACACTCTGGGATTATTATTGTTTACTATATTAACTTAATTATTTTTTCATGTAATCATATGACACATGTACCCATGCATAATCATAACCACAATAAATATACAAATCAGGAAAATATCCCTTCACAATTGCATCATATATATACACAACAACACATACTACAGTCCTTGTTTATCCATATCTATTACAATGACAATGCGGCATAACCCATTAATTGCAAATAGTAATCATACAATATTTATCTTTTTGTCTGAAGTGAAACTGATTCTGGCCCTCAATCCACATCCTCTTTTCCTAATTTCTTCGTTTCTTTTTGGGAAAGCTTTTTGTCCCTCCATTACTATTGCATCCTTGTTGTTGCAGTCCCTCCATAAATTTTGTCCTCTTTTGCTTCTTGTATTATCTCAAGCAAGCATGGGCTGAGGACATGTCTAAGTACTTTCCTCGGCCCATTTAATTTTAGGAAACAACCCTTTTACTTCATGCACTAGCCAGCCTTTAATGTCTATCCTCAAGTTCAGGTCTCTTCTTTGCAAGATAAAGTGTATCATCCCTAGCTCTAGAATCCATGTCCGAGGACTCAATCCCCTTTTTTTTTGTTATTTAAAATATTGCAACATATGTACACCATTTTTACAATGTGGGTCATACTAGAACCTTGGTTGGCACTGTCACATAGATAATAAAATTTTGTTCAAATCCTGAAAACTCATAATCACCACAACCCCTCTTCTATTGTTTATTCTTGTTCCGTGATCTGATGTAAAGTGGAGAAAATGTCAAAGTGCTCCAAATTTTTCTTATTTGTTATAAGAAATAAAATTTCAACTAAAATAATAACTAGAAATATAAGTAAACAACAAAGGAAAAAAGTACAATGTTTTTGCCTATTTAAATTTAAAAACAAAGGCACAAATGTCATTTTGGAAAAAACTAGGTAAAAGTATTTTTTGCAAAAAAAATTGTTTTCCATCCCATGTAAATAAATACCAATAAAAATAGGTTTAGCTGGAAAAAATTGATATTATCTAAAGCTCGTGTTTTTCTTGAATTAAGAACAATCTATAAAATTACACTTCCAAATTAAAATTCAATATTTTGAAATTAGAAATTAAAATTGAATATTTTGGAATTAGTTTCAAAATACTTAGGCTTGTTTTATCTTTGTTTTTAGGAATTATTTAGGCCTAAACTTTCCATATATTGTAATTGATTTCTTATTAAATTTAGTTACATGTTTTTTTGTATGCGTTTAATTGTTTTTCAATCTATATTGTCTATTTGACATCAAAGGTATAGGTGAAAAAAAAATTGTGTAACTTGTGCTTGTGAACTTGAGTTATATTTGATGTGTTAAAAACTTCTATTGTAATAACTTCATCTTCATACATATCATTTTAACTAAATAAGCTAAAAATTGTATGCACACAATTCATGTATACAAATAAGCACTGATGAAGTGACTCTTATTAATGTGATATTTTTTTGACAAAATGAAAATAATATATATGTAGATAAATTAAGAGATTTTGTATTTAATTATAATAAATTATATATTTTATATTTTTAGTAAAATAAATAGTGAATTTTTAGTTATTCATTTTATTTTAATTTTTTATATTTTATAAAAATGAATTATTTAATTTTAAAACGATATATCTTTTTATTAGTATTATTATTATTATTATAATTAATAGATGAATATATATTTATATTAAAATATATATAATTAATTATATTTCAATAATTTAAATTAAAAAATTATTATTATTATTATTATTTATATAGATACTAAATTTAATTTAAATTTTAAAAAATAATAATAATAATAAAACACACACACACACATATATATATATTCACTTCTCACTTTAGTTTTCTTTCTTATATGTATACAAAGTGATCATCATATACTTGGTAGTTAACATGTCACTTTCCTTCTATTGAGAATAAAGTAGGGTGGCATGCACTTTGTGATCAATAAATACTTTGTGATTAATAAATATATATGTAAAACATTTTAGCCTTAATTCTCTTAATTTTTTTTCATTTTAAAACATATATATATGTAAAATATTTTAGCCTTAATTCTCTTAACTTTTATCTTAGAAAATATAAAATGATTATCATATGTTATATATTTTATAATTAATATAGATGTAAAAATTAAGAATTTATATTTAAAAAACATTTCACTTTCTCATACAATTTTTTTCCTTTTTTTCCCAGTTCATGATAATTATTATTTAAAATAAGATTTATGATAATTATTATTTAAAATAAGATTTATGATAATTATTATTTTGAAAATTGTTTTATGTAAATATTATTATTATTAGTAAAACATTATTTATTTAAAAAAATTATATATTTTTAAATTTATTTGTATTGAAATATTTTTATATAATAATTTAAATGAAAATAAATTTTTTATATATATATAAAACATTTTAGCCTTAATTTTCTTAACTTTTATCTTAGAAAATATAAAATAATTATCATAGGTTATATATTTTATAATTAATATAAATGTAAAAATTAAGAATTTATATTTAAAAAACATTTCACTTTCCCATACAATTTTTTTCTTTTCTTTTTCCTGTTCATGATAATTATTATTTAAAATAAGATTTATGATAATTATTATTTTGAAAATTGTTTTATGTAAATATTATTATTATTATTAAAACAGTATTTATTTAAAAAAAAAATTATATATTTTTAAATTATTTGTATTGAGATATTTTATATAATAATTTAAACGAGAATAATTGCATTATTGGTTTTAAAATATATATATTTAATATCAAATCTATTTTACAATATGTATTTCAGATTTTTACTATTATTATATATTGATATTCTTCTTATCTCAATTCAAATTTTAATAAAAAACCTGTTATTTTTTTCATAAATATATGGCCAAGCACATCGTTGTATTTTGTGTTATTTTCAAACACGATCTTAATGTCTATCTTTTGAATTAAATTCGTATATATAAAGAGTTCATTATTTCTATCACTTTCCTTTATATGATCAAGTACATTATTGTATTTAGTGTTTTTTTCAAACCTAGCATTAATTTTTTTGGGCGTAAAATTTAGATATTAAGAAAATTAATTTTTTTTATTGTTTTATCATAAATATATGGGCAAATACATTATTATATTTGTATATTTTTTAAGTCATGAAATATAGACTAGTTAGTTGTGTTTCGTTAATCTCTACCAAATCTAAGCTTAAATTTTATGGGGATACTTTGAAAATGGAAGCTACTTTTTGGGGATTTAAACTATTCCATGGAGTACTCAAACTTGAATGAGCTTAGCATAATCTTGGTGATAACATCCCACTATTGGGCTAGGTCATTATTCCATCCAACATGCATTTGTCACTATTTCATCTAACATGCATCCTAGTTGTGAATATATATACTTATTTTCCTATTTTTTAGTAATTTTAAATAAATTTTTTAATTCATTAATAATCTTGATTTTTAATAAATAATATTGATATATAATTAATTTAAATTAGAGCAAGTGTTTATAAATCCCCCCATAGGTGCCAACATAGGTTTAGATAATTGGGCTAGACACTTGGCAAGTGCAAATTGATGTCTGATGAATGAAAATTTAATTCACTTGTTGGCACTCAATGAAAAGACATTTGTGCTCATGAGTTCAAGTTAGAGAAGGGTAATATGTTGCAAGCTAGGGAATGGGTGGATGTTGGTATGAGGGAACCAACAAACCCCTATCATGATGATTAGGTATGGGTACATTTGTACACAGGAACAATTATAAGCATTAAAGTTTAATTTTCCTTGTTTTCTTATAACAACAACAAAAATTGTCAATTTCCATTTTTTCTAAAAATGATTTGCCCAAATTTATAGGATAAAATTATTTTATCTTAAATATCTCCAAAATATAAAGATTATATAAAATCATCAGAAATTTTAATAATTTGACAAAAATATTGTGAATCATTTTACAATTTGTATTTTAGAGACTAATAAGATTCACCAAGATTTTTAAACTTTAAATGTAGATTTTGATTCTTAAAATTTTCCCATTTGTGTATTCACACTCAAGAATGCAATGGTTTGTATTTGAGAAACAAAGACAATAAATGGGAAAGTTATTTTTATTTGTGATTACTCCAAGAAAATATAGTCTCAAGGTAATTCATATGGTCTTCGCATCCCTAATGGTTTATATATTGTTTCTCGCCCTATGTGAATTCTTGGTTTTTTTCTCACTTGTTGGTTCGTAGCTAGAGGTTGTTTCTACTTACTCTCTTGATGATCAAAGGTTACAAATTCCACTTGGCCCATTCTATTGGTTATTGTATTCTAGTTGGATGTTGATTTCTAGTTGTTATCCTCTAATGCTAATTACATCATGCATTCGTTTTCAAGTGACTGAATTTTCTAGGGGCTTGTGTTAGGTTTTGTAGAGGCTTTTATTGGAGAATTGTTCTACCCGTTCATAATCTTAGTCAGGAAGTGATTATGGTTAAGCTAGATGTGCTTGAATCTAGTAGTAGGGGGGTATTTAAAAATAAAGAGGTTTTGTGCATCCCCAAAGACATCCCTCTCCATGTCCTAAGGGCATGGATGACAAACGAGTTGCTACGCAAGCTTAGTTGCAGTGTTAGCGAAGTGTCACCCCATATACTCAATAAGAATTTGAAGCTCAACTTAACTCAGTGAATCAACATCATTAGTACACCTCCACTCAACAAATCAATGTTGAATTTTAGAGATGCATTATTTTTCTTGGTTGTGGGACACTAAGGTTTTCCAAGTAATGGAATTATACAAACTTTTCCAAACTTTAGTGGTTATTTCATTAACACAATTATTTGTTTTACTATATAATTAATCTTCATTACTATTTATTTTTCTATTTAAATTGTAATATAGATTTTATCATATAAATTAAATAAAATAGATAAAATATTTATAATATTATGATTCAAGATTTTATAATTAAATTATGTAAAAATGTAAGATTTAGTATTTTTTTTGTCCACAGAAAGAAGAAAAAAAAAAAAACATTTTATTAAGGTAATAAAAAGCTACATTGGTAGATGCATAAAGCATTCATGAAACTGTGATCCCACTATAAAGCAGAAAACACTACAATGACTGAGTAACAACAAAAAACACATTGCTATTCAGGATCAATAAATCAAGATAAGAAAACATAATCATAGTTGGGCCTCCCCTTTATGGAGAAAATTACCCTTACAAAAATAACCAGGTTTTTAGAGCAACTGTATAAATTAACCAACATATTGAGAGTTCCATTTAAGACAAAAAATCATAACCACGTTGATATTGATATGAAGAACCAACATAAAAAAAGATGCATTAAGATGTGATGGGCAGAGCACAAAGAAAATAGAAAGATCATTTGTTGTAAGCTTGTTTATCTAACACACAGATCCTTCCCTCTTCCACTTCTGTTATGTGCCATATGCTCGCAATCTGTTTCAAACCCTCCTTAGAAAGGAGGTATGCCTCTGTGTTTCGCTCCCTGTATATGTGGCAAATAGATATAGAATCAAAACCTAATTTAATGCGTAAAATTTCTTTTGTGGGTGGAATAAAAATGTGATTTTAACATCTCTGCACTTCATTAAACCAATTAAAAAGATTTAAAGAGTCACCAAAAAATTGAACTGTAACAATCCAAATTTCTCTAAGCCGACACAATAAGAATTTCAATGATTGGAGTTCTGCAAAATTATATGCTCCCGATCCAAGGCCAAGTGAATCTTTTAAGAGGTTTTGGTCATTTAGGTGAATAAGCATTTATGCCCCACATTTTTTTTGTGCATCAGATGCTCCTTCGAAATATTCCCAAGGGATGTGAGGTCTGACGAGTTCCTCTATAATGATCTGAGGGGGATGTTTTTTTGAGGTCACGGGAATTAAATAAAATATAGCATCACACTGTGCCACAATTGGTGAAGGAGTCGAAGGAGAGTCCTGGAATATCTCTTTGTTCCTTTCCAACAAAATACCCCAAGAAATTATTGGTGTAATATTTCTCAAATGTTATTCATCAGCTAAGTTCCACCATTTTTTCCAAGCTTCCAATATATGTAAACCATTACAGGCTAGTCTAATCCCCAGTAAACTCGGAGTAGCCTCCAAAATTTTAACAATATAAGGACAATTTAAAACAGGTGACTAGATGATTCCTCTACATTTTTGCACAATATGCACCTTTTAGGCCCATGTTTGTTCCTTTTCTGAAGGTTTCCCTAGGTAGGCACTTTATTCTTGACTTCGTTGGGAATTTTAATTTCCACAATGGTTTCCACCACCATGCCTGCACCCCCTAACCTCTCATGTCCATTTGATAATTGTCCCCATACTTTGGATAATAATGGCATGTTGGTGCACATACCCATCGGAGTACATCTAGACAATCCCTAATCCAAACGTTTATGCGTTGCAACTCTCTGATGTCGTTCTGCCAAGTTTCTCCCCATTGGGGCTCTATTTGGATATCCTTATACAATTTCCAACCTTGATGCCAATGCGTTGAAGTTTTGACTGCCACTATCTAATTCAGGAAATTGAAACCTTGATTGTTGACATAATCCACTAGCTCTCTATGAAGAACATATTCTTCACCACAACCCACCCACAGATCAATTCCTATCCTGATATTTTCTCCATTCCTTATATTCCAAGCAAGACCATTCTTATTAATTCCAAAAGAATCTATAGTGACCTTCCATATTGCAGAATAATTTTGGGTTTTCTTATCCAACCTTCTCATCCATTCATCAAGAGGAACCGGGTCAATATATTTCCTTTTTACCACTGCAGTCCACAAATTATCCTTTGTTAATATGCGCCATCTAGATTTTGTCGCAAGAGAAGATGCAAAATATGGGAGATTCTTTATTCCCCACCCTCCCCATTTCTTCGGGAGAGCTATTTTATCTAATGTGATCCATGGAAGGAATATCTCTTCCTTCGTGTCCACCCATAAAAAAATGACCACAAAGCTTCCTTATCTGAGAAAGAATTACTTTTGTTACCCAAGTGAGAGCTATCCAGTATACTGGAATAAAAATTAGAACCAATTTGATTAATACCAAACTATCAGCCCTCAATAGCCACTTGAAACTCCAGTGATTTATTCAATTTTCAACTTTGGCCAGTATCCATTTCCAATCATGTTTTCTATAGTTATTAGGTTTGATATGAAAACCCGGATATTTAAAGTTTTCCATCAAGGGCTTTGCTTCAAAGTGAAGGATAGCGAGAAAACAACTTATTTCTATCATCGAGAAGCCCTCGTGAGCAATTATGGATTTCTGAGCATTGATGCACATCTCGATGGCTTTGAGAAATAGATCAAGGGAAAGTTTTAGTTGTTGAATATCCCCTCGATACCCATCACTAAACAAGAGGATGGCGTATACAAACAAGATATGAGTGATGAACATATTAACATAATAACATCTACTTCAATACCTTTAACCTATCCTCTTTGCCTATCATCTAGTATAAACTAAATTAGACCTTCGGCAGCGAGTAAGAAGAGAAGCTAAGACAAAGGACACCTCTGTCTAATCCCCCTCTGACTGTGGAAAAAAGGGTACGTTGCACCATTGATTATAAGAACAAAAGATACATTCGATATACATCCCATTATCCAGTTGAAGAAACCAATTCCGAACCCCAAGTGGGTAAGCAGAAGGCGAAGATATAGCCAACTAATTCTATCAGAGGCCTTTAATAGACCAATTTTTACTATCGAGCCTTTACTTTTACTCCTCTTGATGTTATGCATAGAATCCTAAGCCACCCCTATAGCTTCATCGATTTTCCTACCATCTAGGAAACCAAATTGTTCCTTAGAAATATTACTTTAGAGTATTAGTTTCAAAAGGGAGGCAATGATCTTGGAAATGATTTTATAGAGATAATTACATAGGGATATGGGCCTGAAGTCCTCTAATTTGAAGGGTCATCTATTTTAGGGATTAAAGCCATAAAGGTGGTGTTGAATGGTTCATATACATACCCTCTGATCCTAGATTCTGCCACAACCCCCGTAAGCTCATCCCCAATAATCTCGAAAAAATGTTGAAAATTTTTCATTGTCCAACCATCAGACTAGGGCTCTTATCTTTCTGCATTGATTTGATGACCCCTTCAACTTCCCTTTTGTGACAGGAGCCATGAGCATATCATTCTAATCCTATTCTGCATATCTAGGGAATATTTATGTGACCTGGAGGACTTTTGCTATAGTGGCCTCTTTTGAGGCTCTAAACAAACCTTTGAAGTGTTCTCTTCCCAAAGTTGACAGCTCATCAAATATTTTTGTTGTTCCTCCATCTGCATGTTGCATTTTCCATATTGTGTTAACATTTTTCCTACCCTTTGCATAATTTTGGAAGAACTTATAGTTTTCGTCCATGGCTGCTAGTCAAATGGATATGCTTTTAAGTCTCCATTATTCTTCAATGTCCAAGAGTATCTTTCTTTTAGAAGATTCCAATTGTTTTATTCTCTCCTTTTTATCCTATGTCTCATATCCATCCCCCTTCAAGCCTTCCATCATTTGAAGAGCCTCATCAATACTTTCCAGCTCAACTTCTTCCCTTGCCTGTTTTTCCTTAACCCATGTGATTTTTGCATGTTTCATTCTTTTAAGATTTTCCATAAAGCTCTAAGCAAGAGAGAAGCCATGATCAGGGACCTGATGACTCCAAGTAGCTTTAACAAGGTTGTTGAAACTAAGGTCTTTTAGCCAAGCTAGATTGAATTTAAAGGGTGAACTAGGTTTCCTACTGGTCCCTTTCAATTCCAGAATGATGGGGAAGTGATCCAACTCCCCTCCCGACCCAGCCCACTTCCTAAAAAATGGAATATGATTAACAAGATCCTCCTTCATCAAGATCCTATCCAATCTCTTAGCCACCCTTTCTTCACCCGAATGCTTGTTTCTCCAAGTAGGTATGGATTTGATTAGATTCACATATATAAGATTCCCCATCATAAGTTTATTCACAAAGTACTCATTTAAGGGATCAACTTGAGACAATGACCCCCAAGTTTTAGACATGGACAATGAAAAATTTAAATCCCCCCACCCCACCAAATTGAGGGATTCATAAAATATTTAGAGAACAGGGCATTCCAGAAACATACCCTATCCTGGCATGGCCCATAAATGTTGAGAAAAGAAAGCTCCTTGCACAATTATGAAAAGCAAACCACTTCCCCCAGAACTAATTCTAATCCCCGTGAGTTTAATACTTTGATATTTTTTTCTTTAAATCCTAGAGCTAGTCACCCAAATCTCCCCTTAGCATCGATTGTTACAAAATACCAACCCAAAAACAGTTTGCAGAGCGATAACCTCAAAATTTCTCGATTTCAAATATTTTCTTGGAGAATAAGAAAATCAAGACAGTAAATTTTAAATATCTCTTTTAAAGCTAGCTTCTTACAAGTGCTAGCAAACCCTCAACAGTTGAAAGACAACACAATCATTTGGTAACCACCACAGGGGAATGCGCTACTCTAAGTGCCCCTTTCAGAGATCATTTTTTCCCATCTACAATATCCATCTTAGCTTTCATCTGAGCCTTAGAAATGTATGTTTTCCTACCCTTAGGATTACGAGGAATCGCAGTCTCCCGCAGACCCCCGAATCCTCCTATAGCTTCTACAGATATATCCCTCTTGTCCCAAGGATGCATATTATAGTGAGGCACCCCGGAGATGGAACATGGAGGGTAACACCTTCAGGGTCGATCGATGAGGGGGATGAAAAATTGAGGGCTGATATAAAGGTAATAACATTATCTAGAGAAATTGATAAGTTACATCAATGAGAAAAATCTGATGGTAAAGTCCTGGAGGGACCAGGCCTAGGGAGAATATCTAATAACGACAATAGAGAATCATATAAAGAGGTGGGAAGGAAAAGGAGTACCCACCGAGTGGGGAGTAGGTCCAATGGATTTGACCTCGGACTAGGTCTCTAGATGTTAAGAGATCTACAGCGAAACTTGGATCTACTTTGGATTCTGATCTTCTTGTATCTCCATGGGTTTCAGAACCCCTGCCTACTGATCCCCCATCTCCACCTCTTTAATATTTTCCTCCACTACTACATTTTTTCAGGCTTTGGGGCCATAATATCCCATATTCCCTCTTCTTCTACAGTATCCCAATGGGAAGTCACATGCCAAATGTCCATGATTATGGCACCGATGGTAGCGGAAAGGCAGTTGCTCATAGTCTATTATTTGGGAGTACGAATACCCTTATAGTTGTAGCACAATTTTTTCATCCAACTCCTCTCTTGGATCTAGTCTAACTAGAATCTGGGCCACATTCCTTCTCTTTGTCTCCAGAAAAGACATGTCAACTTTGAGGAAAATTTCTAGAGTATTACTAATGGCCTTAAAAATGTCCTATGTCCATAACTGTGAGGGTACAGCCGGGAGCCGAACCCAAACATGAATTTCCTTTATTTTTTCCTTCTGAGCATCGAAGAGGGGAGTCCATTTCTTGAATAATATTGGTGAAATTCCGAAACACCAGTTCTGCTCCAATACCCATTCCAGATTCTCACCCTTGTTCAAAATAACCATGAATCATCCCCTTGGAAAAGTAATCACTTCCACCTGTATATCTGGAGCCCCCACCATGCCTTAGTGACCCATTTTGTTATATACTTTTCCAAGTAATGTCTTCCCTTCACTCTCCCAACCAAAATTAGTTTTGATGCTTCCATAGCCTTGTCAATCTGAATGTCGACCTCGAGAACCAGGTTTGGCTATTCTAACTTTTTCTTGATTACTCTCCCCTTTTTTCTCTTCGCTCATGTGGTATGTCTATTCTCGGTTGATGCGGGGTTAGCTCGCCCTTCTTGAGCATAATTTACTTCCTCAAAATTTTTCCCAAAGCTATTTCCCGCCACCACATTCTGAAAGAAAAAATCTCCAAGTTCTATGGATTGCCCATCCACTTCCGGGTTAAGGATTTGAGCCCTTTCTCCCTCCCCATGAGGGTCAATTTCCAAAACTTATTCATGATCGAAACCCTGATACTCTTTTGAAGGTACATGACCTCCAACCTTCTCAATGTCCTCACCAAATTCAAGGGTCGCTCGTACCTTCAATACCCACCTTTCTTGCACAAATACCTCCCTTGTTGTGCCAACACTGCAAAAAGGTTAGGGTTCAAGGGTCTCAACCTCCCTTTGTCGCCAAGAAATTCTGCATGCAAGTATTCTATTGAACCTTTGGGCCAAACCCAACTTAGTGGAAATTTGGTCTGACACCAAACAAGAATTTAGGCCCTCATGCCCCCTTAAACCACTAATTTTTATAATATCTTCAAGGCAACCTGTAAAATTTTCAAATTTTGGGAAAATTGAAGGCATTTTGGGACTTACCAGAAGCTCCACCGTCACCCCAACACCCAGATCTGTCGGTTCTGCTGCAAACACCTGACCCTCTTGAGCTACAATGTCAGAAGCACCGCACTGCACAAAATAAAAAATGGGTTTTCCTTCTCCCAAGAAACCTAAACCACCTCCAGATTTCTATTCTAGTGCCATTAGCCCCATCTTGTCAGCTGGAGACCTAGCTATAAATTGAACCTTCTCCAAGTTTTGTTGAGTTGGCTCCAAGCCCAAAACCGATAGGATATCCTACGTTTCCGATTTCAGATCAACATAGTCCCGTGGGCCGACCATTTCCTTTGGATTATGGTGAGAGTAACGTTGAAACTGTTCTTGCAAATGTAAACCCCTAGAAACAACACGTGCTGTTGAAAATAACTGAAGGGAAAAACACATGAGAAAACCCAATTTCCTTTGAAGCGATGAGGTTTATGTGCCTTCGTTTTCTGATAGTCGACGGTAACTGCATGCTTCCACCAACTAACATTAAAGGGCCAAGTTTTGGCCAAGCTCTATCGTTGTATGACAATCGTACGACTATCCCTCACCCCATTCATCGATCTCGAAGCCTACATAGGGTGAAACCTTAAAATCCATCATCACCCTCCTTCTGCCCCAAAATTGGGTTACGAGATGCCCGAGATTTAGTATTATTATTATTAATAATAAATCAATTCAATTCAAAATTTAGTATTTACATTTTAAAAATATAATTAATTTTAAATAAATAAATAAAGTGACAAGTATATCTTAAATAGATTTAATTATGAAGAATATATATTTATTTTTTAAATATTATAAATTCAATTTTAAAAGAGATAAAATAAGAATTAAAATGTATACACCTAGGTAAGTTTCAAATCATTATTTTTAATTTTCGAGTTGAATTTTAAAAGGGGTAAAGTATATACACCAATAAAAATTTTAAATTATTATTTTGAATTTTCAGATATATATATATATATATATATATATATATATATATATATATATATATATATATATATGTTATAATATTATTTAAATTGAGAATTTTTATTTATACTTTATAAAATTGTTATTTAATTTAATACTTTAAATTTTAATGATAATCATCATAATCACTATGTGTTTATTTTTATTTTATAGATGTTAATCACCATTAATATATAGTATTTTGAAAATTTTGAGTATTATGATGACTTGTGGGACTAGCTTGTGATGAAGAAGCTAAGAGCATT
Organism: Pinus albicaulis; assembly: GCA_034641835.2. NCBI lineage: Eukaryota > Viridiplantae > Streptophyta > Pinopsida > Pinales > Pinaceae > Pinus > Pinus albicaulis. The sequence continues at coordinate 387,936,876 of CM076582.1, read as the reverse complement.
TAAGTCATGAAAATCGTTAGGAGATCCCTCCTAACCTAGATCACAACAACACTTAAAATGATTGGATCTGTGTGCACAATGTTAACTTGAGACATTTTTATTTTTTGTAAGCTTGGCAGGACTACATCTTCATCATGTCCAATATATCACCTCGATCGGGACAGGGAATTGAACCGGTAACTTCACATCAAGGAGTGCCTTAACAAAGCACCTGGTACCTTTACATCATGGAGTAACTTAACAAAGCACCTGATCATCGTTTATACAAGACCCCATAAAAAATGTTAACTTGAGATTTTATCTTTAAAAGTACCTTACTAGTATATCTTATCACCATCTAATCTACAATCCATAAACATATTAAATATTATAATACATTGTTTTAACTATATTATAATTATACTCTATATATCATAAAATTATTATTAACAAAAAAATATTATAAACATTTTATATGTTAAATGTCAAAATAATAATATTTTCGAATTATATTAATTTATCTAAACATAATTCCATTAAATATAGTATATACTAGGCCTAAATAAGATTAATTTAATCAAATATAACCTATAATATTTTCATGAACATTATTTATTTAAATTAAATAAATTTAATCAAACACAACCTATAATATTTTGATGAGTGATATTCGTTTGAATTAGATTAGTTTTATCAAATATAACATTTTGGTGAGTATTATTTATCCCAAAAAAAATAATATATTTGAAATGAAAGTTTACTAATAAATTTATAAATTATTAAAAATATATATATATATTTGAAAGTCTATTAATAAATTTATAAATTAAAAATATATATATTTGAAGTAAAATATATTTATTTTAATTTATTTTTTTAGATTTATTTATAAGGATTTGAATTGGTGATTTATTGTAAGGATTTTTTAAACAACACACTTACTCAATCGATGATCTATAGCAGGGTGTTTTTTAACAATGTGTTCATTCAATATTAATCTAAAGTCCCATGAATATTTTTGTAAACAACACATTTATTTAACTGATGATCTATAGCACAATGCGCCTTAATAGTGTGTCTATTCACTATTAATCTAAAAACAACACGCTTACTTAATCGGTGATCTATAGCTGGGTGTGCCTTAGTAATGTGTCCATTCACTATTATTCTAAATTTCCATGAATATTTTTGTAAACAACACACTTACTCGATCAGTGATCTATAGAAAGGTTTGCCTTAACAGTGTGTCCATTCGCTATTAATCTAATTCCCATGAATATTTTTGAAAATTACTTTATTTTTTTTAAACGAGAACTGGAAATAGTTATTATTGTTTATATTAAAATACACTAAGCTAAATATGAGTTTATATACATGATTTACATAAGCAAGTTGAAACTAGTCTACATGGTGGGAATGAAGTGTGCATCAACGACCATCTACAAAATTCTGACCTTAAAGCTTTTGAACAAAATGCTGCAATGTCTACAGTATTCCACTTGTACATAAGACAATACTAACATAACAAAAACCAAAATTTATAAAACATCAAAATATTGCATTAAACCATGAGGAGTTTTTTCTCTAATTTGATTTATGAGTCTCTTGATTAGCCATTAAGGGAGGGGGACATACCCCTTTTGCTTGCTACCAAATTTCACCTTGATTTAGCCTTGACCCCAAATTAGCCATGTGATCAATCTTGGAGTTTTTTTATTTGTGAACATAGAGACATTTTTTTGGGGATACACTGATACAAGTGAAAAATCCACCTAAAAATATGATTTAAATTTGTATATGAGAGGAGAGATATTAAATATAAATGGCCAATTATATTCAAGGAATCACCAAAAACAATGTCCTCATGGATTCCCAGATTCACAATTTTCCTCAAACCTTGATATAAGGCATAGGCTTTAGAAAAGGTGTTGGAAGTGTAACCTAAACCCCAAGCATATCTATGTTCTTCTAGGAGAAAAAAATCCTCCCCTCCTACCACCCATAGAAATATTATTTTAATTAAATAATCAAAAATATATATATATATATAGATATATATATATATATATATATATATAATTTTTTAATTAATACTTTATAATATTATTTATTTTTAAATTTTAAATAATTATTTTTAGTCCATGGGGTCTTGGATAGATGATGATTGGGTGTTGTGTTAAGGAACTCCTTAATGTGAAGTCATTGGTTCAATTCCCCGCCCTGATCGGGGTGATATATTGGACACGTAGAAGATGTAGTCCTACCAAGCTTACCCAAAAAAAAAATGTAATTAAAATTCCGAAAAGTAGAGGTAAATTTTACATCCCTGTCAGAGATGAATACTTTTGGTATGCCATGCAACCGAAATATCTCCCTCATAAAAATGTCAACGATTTGGACAGTCTTGTATGTAGACTGTAGTGGAATAATAAAATGAGCATGTTTACTTAATTTATCCACCGCTACCATTATTGAATCATTTTGTCTCTTGGTTTTAGGTAGTCTTGTAATGAAATCTAATGTAATGACATCCCATTTCCATTCCGGGATAGGTAGTGGATGCAGAAGTCTCACTGGACGCTGGTGTTCAACTTTGACTTGTTGAGATTCCAAGCTTTTAGCTAAATATTCTGCAATATATTTCCTCATTTCGAGTCAGAAATAGCTTTATTTAAGGCATATAATAGTTTATGATACTCGGGGTGAGCAACGTAAGTGACTTCTATGGAATTAATCCAAAATTAAATGTCTAATTGCAAGTTGATTGGGAATGTATATCCTTCCTTTAAAATTTAATAGGTTCTCCCCATTTATACCATATTCGGTTTGAGTTCCTGATTTTCTTTCTTAGTGATTTTGTTACCATAAAAACTCATACTCAGCATCTCTTAGAGTGACTTCTTTAGCATGATCCAAGAAGTTAATTTTCAGCTGACTATAAGAGAGTTCATACACACAATGAAACCTCCTACTTAACGCATTAGCTACCCTATTATATTTCCCTTTCATATGCTTAATTTCAAATTTAAATTCGCTCAAAAAATGCAGTCCACCTAGCTTGTCGAGCATTGATATTAGGTTTCTTGAAGAAACTTGTGAGACTGCTATGATCGGTCAGTGGTAAAAAGAAATTCCTAACAAGTAGAGTCACCATAATTTTAAGGCATGTATTACTGCAGTCAATTCCAAATCATATTTCGAGTATCTTTGTTCATGCTTCTTCAAATTACGTGATTTGTAAGCAATAACTTTACCCTCCTAGATTAGAATTCTACCAATTCTTTTTCGGGATCTGCCACTTTCAGTACAGGGGTTGTGGTTAGTAAATGTTTTAGCTGCTCAAAATTGTTCTGACATTCTACTGTCCATTTAAAAACTCTTCCTTTTTTTGTAAGGAGGTGATATGATAGGAAACTTTTTAAAATCCCATGATGAACCGATGGTAGTACCTTGCTAAACCCGTAAAGGAGTTGATATCTTCCACATTTTTAAGGACATTCCATTCCATGATGGTTCTAATATTCTCACGATCCATCGATATACCTTCATAGGAGATTATATGGCCTAGGTACTAAATATTTTTTTTGTAGAACTCACATTTTCTAAATTTAGCGTAAAATTAATGATATTTTAAAGTCTACAACACTAGATGCAAATGATCATTATGCTCTTCTAAATTTTTTGAGTAAATGTTGATATCATCGATAAATATGAGAACATTTTTTTCTATATAGGGAGAAAAATATTGTTCATTAAACTCATGAATGTTGTTGGGGCATTAGTAAGTCTGAAAGGCATAACATTAAATTCATAATGGCCATATTGGGTTCTAAATGTTGTCTTATAAATATCTTCCTCCTTAATTCTTATTCGGTGATATCTGGAACACAAATCTATTTTGGAGAATACGGTGGCGCCTTTAACATGATCAAATAGGTCGTTAATTCTTGGTAGAGAATATTTGTATTTAATTTTTAATTTATTTAACTTCCTGTAATCGATACATAATCGCATGGTTCCATCCTTCTTCCTAAAAAATAACACATGGGCTCCCCGGGGTGACACGCTTTGGAAGATATAACCTTGTCCAATAATTCTTGTAGTTGCATATTGAGTTATGTTAATTATGGAACACTCATTCAATAAGGAGCTCTTGATACTGGGGCTACACCCGAAACTAACTCTATAGTAAAGTCAACATCTCGTTTAGGGGCAGCCCCGGGATCTCCTCTAGAAAAATATCAGGGTAATCTTGAATAATTGGAATATTTCTACATTCAATGTCTTATTTTTAGTATTGGAATATCTAACCTACACAACATATATTTGGAAACCTTTCTTAATGCATTTTCTTAACTAGGTGGTTGTAATAGGTCGTAACTTAACAACTTTTCTAATTCCCTGAATTTCTTGTCTTTTTTCACTCCTTGGTGAGGAAACTAATAGTTATCTCTTTGCAAGTTACTAGAGACCCATGCCCTTGTAACCATTCCATGCCAATTAAAACATCATAATATCCTAAGGGCAACATGTTTATATTTACATCAATTTGATGTCTTGTTATTTCAATAGAACAGTTTTCAATTTTAGCAGTTACCCTTCTTTTCGCCCCAGTAGCTAATTGTACCAACCAAGGATCCTTATATTTTTTAGTTTGCAAATGACACAACTCCACCACTTTTGGGTTAACATAGCTTAAACTAGTGACGGGGTCTATTAAAATGGAAATAGTACGATTAGCTATCTTACCTTCCTGTTATATCATCGTAGGTTGATATTCCGCGTGGTGGTATTCTAAGGCTGCATTAATCCTTGGTAAACTTCTTGCTACCTCACCCACTATGGAAGCCTCCTAGATATTGGTGACCTTATATGTATTGGTACGGTGGGGGGAATTCTTTTAGTAATGGGGCTCCCCACAACCCCAACACTACAAGGGAGGTTTCTGGGAGGAAATAAGTTTTGACTTACTCGATGCTTCTGTTTGCTTGTTTTCGCTCTGAAATTTGGATTTCTACTGGCATTTCCTAGGATATTTTTTTTTCTATCCTTTATATCTACTTTTGGTGCTGGAAATTTTAATACTCTTAGTATTCTAAAAATTTTGTGGCCCCTTCTTGTTAAAATTTTCTCCCTTCCGCTTCATTTGTTGGTAACAAATACGATCCTTTCGAATTACTTTATCCATCATTTTAGGTTTATCAAATTCCAATATTTCCTTCATAAACATTGGTAAATTCTTGATAAAACGTTGCGCCTTGGCTTTCTCTTCTATAATATAAGGAACGTACCTTAGCAAAGAAGTGAACTTAGTCGTGAAACCATCCATGGTTAGTTATTGCAACCTCAAGTCATGGAACTCCTTTGCTTTCTCATCACAAAATTGTTTTGTGAGATACTTATCCTTAAAATATTTTTGGAAATCGTCCCATGTTACCTATTGTTCCTCAACACCCAGAAATGTCTTAATTTATTCCCACCATAGGGCGGTCTTGCCTTGCAGTTGATAAATTTCCAACTTGGCATTCAAATTATTGTCATACTCATAAATCTGGAAGTATTTATTCATGTTAATCAATTAGGCCTCCACAGCTTCTTCTGCTTCACCATCAAATGTTGGAGGCTTAATTTTTTTTAATTCCCCTTGCATTTCAATTTTTTGTCTTTTAGCCCATTTTACTCATGTACCACTATTAGATTCCTCTCCATTTTCACTCTTTCCTCTGGACTCATAGTATTTCTCCCTTTGTCGGTGTGCTTCATCCTTATTTCCATTATCAGGGTTGGGGTTTCGATCCCTTTGGTTTTTTTGATCAAAGAGAATTTTCATAATTCTAGCGTGTTCTTGTCTTAGTATCTCATTATCATCCCTTAAATTACTCATATTTGTTCACAAATGTTGAACTATTTATAAAAACAAAGCATTTGCATTACGAGATTCTTATCCTAACTGTACCCACATTTCTGGATTCGCAAACTGTGGGTTGACATCTGGAATTGATGTAGTGCCTACTCTTATAGTTGGTCTCGTGGGTGGTGTGAAAATTTCTCCTCTCCGCATTTTACGCAATTCTTTGCCTCTATGCAAATTCACACATTCTGTTATTCCTTAGTCATCTAACAAGCCACATTGTTGTAACTTGGTGCTCTGATACCAATTTTAACGTGCATTAATCCAACCAAATAACATAGTAAAAAAAGACTCCACCATGGTTATTAAAGCATTTGACATCATATCACAACAATTGCATCTCATCCTTACACATATTAAAGTAGATTAACATGATAAGTACTATATCTTATCTTTACAAATATCAAAGTAATAATTGTTAAAAAGGGTGTGAATAATATTTACTGCTTCGATGATTACATAGATCACATACAAAACTATGTATTAAGGTCCCTTCTGGATAATTCGGTGGTGCCAACTGGTAACCAATCACCGCCTATCTAACTTAATGAACTAGAAATTATCCCAACCTTGGGTGACGTACCTAGTGCTTCCTCCTTCGTGGATATTTTGGGTTGTCAATCTGACGATCCTACATGACTTAGGTTATTTTTGGTAACCACCGGATTTTCTCTGTGGATATGTTCCTCATTTGTTTCTTCGTCGAATGTGTAACGTTGGCTCTAAAAGCCCTGGAAGCTTCGAAACCATTCTCAGGTGAACTTTCAATTTCTCCTTGTATTATCCTATAATTTTTCTGTTGGCGTGATAGAGGTGAGACTTTCCTTTACTATTTTTCCTAAAAGAGCTACCTTCTTTTCTTAGGGTTTATGGTTTGGTCGTGGGTCTCCCATGAAGGTCTCGGTTTTGTTCATCCATTCTCTTCTTCAACATGGCAATAGGTAAGTAATATAATTGTTTCTATGTTATATTGTTTGGCTGATATTCTCTCTATCTATGAGGTTGTGGTGCTCACAACAAGAATTTTGTCTCTCAGTTCTTAGGTAGGTAGCTTGCACTTGATTCTTATAGGTCTCTACGGGTGAGAAATTTTTACCCGCTCTGATTATTCTTTTTAGTTATGTAGTACCTTAACTCTTACAATCCATGGGGGTTTATTGATAAGGTTATTGTTTGTGCAGGTGGGCTCTCAACTCTCTTTCCATATTAAATTTTTCTTACCCCAAGGATATTATCAGAGGTTTAGAATATATTTTAATGGGGCTGCATGTTTATTTGATAAATTTGGACCCATTGTAATTAAGCATTATTAGGATATTGTTGTTGTTCCTCTTGGATGGAAGCTCGTCTGGCTTTAGCCCGAAAGTTAGTTTTCCATTAATTTCCTACATATTGTTTAGACTAGAGGACCAACATTGTCCTAATTTATTTCTACGGTTCAATATTAATAGTTGATATTCTATATTGTATAAATATGAATGTTTCAATTTATATAAATGGTTATAGCGATCAGGGTTAAATCTTTGGTTCATATTTATTTTTGTTATGAGGTTATACTTGATGAATAATTATGCATGCAAGCTTTTCATGAACAATGAGAATTTATGAGTGCGTATTTTCTTTACGACGTTATCTCTGTTCTTCCCATTGTTAGTTTCTAGGTTCTTGTGGTGATATTATCAGTGTTTCTCTTATAAATTAATTCCTCCTTCAAGCATGCGGATTTCTAGACCGGTTCCTGGGTATAGTGTGTCAATGTCGCCCAGAAACTAAACTGGAAAACCCTGACTCGTTTCCCTAACCATTAGCGGCATTTATTTTCTTATATTGTCAACAAGATTATTCTTGGTTTTGCACCACAACGTATTTTTTTTCCTTGGCTTAAACCCAAACCCAATATTCCCTGTGCTCCCTATTGTTAAGGGGTATTTAAATCCTCAGTATGTCATTTCCTCCATTCCAAGATTGCAATGGTTTTGTTTTTTACCTACGTCACAGGGGTTTCCTCTTCATTTCAGCCCTTCTATCGTGCTTAGACTATTATTTTAGAGCCTTTGAAACACATCTCAACACTATGTTCCCAACCTTTGTCTTTTGTCCACACGCTTGCACATGAAACAACAAGTATTATAATACACAATGACTCCTGAGAGTCTTCACCCATTGATAAATTTTTCAATATTGAAACCCTTAGTCGTTTTTTCTTCCTTCCAAAAATAAATCACACAAACTTGTTCTTTTTTATAATAGTAAAAATTAATCACAAAAAGAATTTCAACAGTCTCTGTCAATGACAATAATGATTATTCATAACAAAAATTTCAGCAATTTCTCAGTATCATTAGTAATTATTCGTAGCATAAATTTCAGCAATCTTTCAGTATCATTAAAAATTATTCATAGCAAAAACTCATCATTTTTTCTTATCTGATTTATAGCTGAAAATATTCAATAGAAAAGACAGCACCACCTAACCTTGATGTTGGAAATTACGTCTGACCTTCCCCCGCGCCTTTTCACCTTCAGAACAACAATGTAGACAATGGTTCTCAAGTCAATGTTCTTAGACATATAAACCTCATGGCCCAGTTTGAAACTTTTTATCCTTAGCTAGGGTCAAGTTTCCACTAGTTCACAGTCCAGCTCAGGAATAACATTTTCAGCAGTATCTTTCCTTCCTCTCTTTTCATCCTTGTTTCCCCCCTCCTCTTGATATATTCATCTAAACAGAATGGATAACTATCTATAAATGTATGTCAGTTTAAAAACTTCATTCTTGAATATTTTCCATGAACTTTTCATCTCATTCCTATATATATATTCATAACCAAAAATTGATTAATTGTTCGTTAACTTTCTTCTAGTTCATTATTATGTAACTTAAGCAGCAAAATAAAAAGATAAAGGGTAATTACAATCCTGAGGTGTTACATTAATGTTATGAATAAATGTGACTTTTGGAAATAAATAAATTCAAATTATGAGTAGAATCTTTTGGGGCTAAGTGATGAGATGCATGGGAAAGATTCATTGTATAATCTCAACCTCTAATATAAGAAGCTAATTATTTTGATTAAATATATATAATAATAAAATTAATGAAAATTATGATTTAACTCTGAATTTTTGAATAATCATCTTTATATTATTAAATTATTTACTATGATTTTAAAGTATACTTTCATTTTTATTTAACCATTATTTTTTTATGAATAAACTTGATTTCACAAATAAATAAATTCAAATTAAAACTCATAAATAGAGTCTATGGTGTTACTCACTACTCTCTTTCGGTTATATAGCTTTCCCATTGAACAACTTGGTAGCTTCATAGGCAAACCTACATACATGAAACAAAATTCATTAATATCATTTCAAATCAAAATACATGAATCCTTGGAAAAACAAAACTTTCTTACCGATAATCTAAATCAATTCAAAAGATTAAAATTTACATATTTTGCATCAAGTGGGTGTGTTGTGTTTCATTGGAATGATATATAAAATGGATTGCACTATTCTTACTTAAATAGGCTTCATCATAATGGATTGCACTACTCTCACTATTCCTTTATTGTTGAATATATATGTGTGTGTGTGTGTGTGTGTGTGTGTGTGTGTCATCATAACAAATATCATGGGAAAAACCATGAGTTGTCACCCAAAACCACCAATAGTAAATTATTAATTTTATTATTTTACTTTAATTTTTGTTTAATATGTTATTATTTTTTTACCTAGTCAAAATGTTTACATAACATAACAAGACATTATAACATCTCTTCCATTCTTAATTATGTAATAGTTCTTATTAAAAATAATTGTTATTTTATAGAAAAATCAAATTTTTTTGTTGCTTTATGGAAAAATCAAAATGCAACCCTCATGTTGTCTAAATATTTTTTTAAGTTACTATGGTATTGTTTTATTTACGAACTCAACTAGAGGACTCATAATAATTTAAAAGAACATATGAATGTATTTATTTCATTTTATATTTTTAAATTCAATAACTGCTTTACAAACAAAGGAAAAGTGGGTTGGTAACGAACTCAACCATTGACAGTTGAGAACAGTTGTGCAGTTAAAACCACCTTATTCATATTTATAGGAAATATAAAGAGAGGGAGGGATCTCTCTTTTGTTTTACCAGAAATATTTGCACTTGGCAGGGCATTGTCTTTGGGGAGACTCCCGATCTTGTTGTGGGCTAGTGGAGGACCCTAGACTTGACTAGTTACATGATTGGATTGTTGTCCCGAGGTCATTAACGATAACTTGTCAAACAACTATGACTGTCCAGGAGCAGAAGCTCGGTGGGGAGAAGAGGACGTGATTTCCCTTCTCGTGGTTGGGAGGATCAGCCAAGCTTACATAGTTTTACTCTTGAAACATAAGAGTATCATGTGTGTGTGTTATTTTTTTTTATGAAGGTTAGAATAGTCATTTTAAATGAAATATATTTTATGAGTAAGGAGAATATCATAGACCTGGAAGATTTTATACATAACTTGAAATATTTGGTAGGCAAGGTGTTACTGTGCACTAGTTACGAAATTGTGGCCATCGTGTACTTATGCAAGAATGTCTATGTCTAAAATTTAATGTGTTAATCTAATATGCCCAAAGTATATAATTTCTTGAGGGGTTTAGCTGCATTCCAGAAAGGATCTGGAAGCTGCCCTATCCCCTCTATGTATTATGTTGCTAAAAGAAAAGTTTCCAAACTATAAGGTAGTATGGATGTATCGAAAATAAAATACAGAAAGTACATATACATTTGAATATAGACAGTATCCGTGCATACAAAATACAAGAAAAATGTCATATTGTTAACATATATACAAATTACAGAGGATTTGGGCTCAACAGTAAAAAAACCCATTTGAAAATTGTTGGGTATGTGCTATATTCTTTCCACGACTAATCACGTGTGGGGGGGTAAGAGGGGGGGGCGATAGCCCCCCCTTTTCACTAGATGCAACGGGGGGGTGGTAGCCCCCCCTGTTGGGGTCTGGGGCAGTGCCCCGGCAAAAAAAAATTGGTTCTTAATTTCCAGTGGGCGGTCTGTGCCCATGGTTTTGTGCATGGTTTTGCACATGGTTTTGGGGTACGGTGGTTTTCGTCCCCTAGTACTTTTGTAGATCCGGTCAAGGGAACTACGGTTATGTTCTAATCCAGGGTTTATGCATGCTTTGGCATGTATATATATGTGTTGTAACACTAAAAGGAATATAATGAAATATCAAGTTGGTCGTCCCGTTTTGGGATCCAGGGGAAAATCTCTGTGTTTATCTGTTTTATGTTTTATGCTCTCGCTATTGTTTATTTTCTGTTATAAGATTTGTGTGTAGATAATTTATGTTCAGGGTTAAAACCTACAAAAACAAGAAATAGTACCTTCCAATAAACTCGGAAAAGCAACAAATCATTAACCTTGCAAATTTGGCACTAAATAAATAAAAGCCTGAATGGGATGAAACCATTGCTAATACAACTCACTGACCTGCAACAGGAATACTAGAATGAATGGGAGGAAAATCCTCTTAACAAACATTCATAGAGGAGTACGAGCCTCACACACCTACATGAAATTTTGGCAAAGGAGACCTGAAACCTTGGATAGTCTGGAACCCTGAGAAGGTAATTGAAATAGCTACGAATGAACTAGAGAGCAAGGTAGAAAACAAATAAGGGAACCCTATGCATAAACTTTGCAAGAGATAAAGAAGTGAACAATGGATTCAAACATTGTATAACATGGGACATAGTTGTGGTTTTAACTCGCAATAGAGGATTTTCGCTAATATAAATTCTGCGAGAAGGGAGGCTGAGAATTTGGCCTTCCATATTCATATTACCTGGTCAAAACTGGGATAGATTAGCCATAAAAATTAAGTAAATCTGCAGAGAAGAAACTAACACTCAATGCAGTTGATTTGGTCCATTACCTAGCGAAAATTGCAGAGAAACCCTCCTTAGAGTAGAAACCCTCTGCTGCGGAGCTGTAACACCAAACCAAAAGGCGAGAATGAGCCGACATGCCATGCCAAGATCTGGTTAGTTACCCAAAATCACAATGGATTTTTTAACATACTTGGATCAACGGAGGAGAATCGACGGGTGAATATTTACCATGTAGCATTGGGATAATCAGAATCTGTAATTTGTGGAAGTTTTAGATATTTCCATACAATGACCTCTAGTAACTATAGCCATAGGTTAAGGTGGAAATTTCTCGGTGGTACAGGTCTTTCTCCGTAGATGGTTAATGCAAAATTGTGTTGTACACTGGAGTAAATCCTCGCTAGGAAAATATGCTAACAAGTCATATCAAACTATATATTATGTGCTATATGCTAACAAGTCATATCAAACTATATATTGTGTTATTATTTCCATCTTAAGTCATAAATGAAATCATGCGCTATATATTATGTGTTATATACGATGTGGACAATAAAAGTAGGGGTATGAACCTTAGGTTTAACCCAAAATATGTATATTCCTGTATCAGTGCATTACACAAATTATATATTCAACTTTATGACCTCGTGTTTGCTGACATTCAGGGAAAATATAGTGAAATTTTTTTTATGTTGTAAATGTGTTTGCAAGTGCATATTACAAGTGGTATCAGAGCCACGTTCCAAGACTGTGGCTTCGTGGGAACTGAAACTGCAATGATGTGATGAACACAATGAAAGAGTGAAGCAAAGGCTAGGAGGAATATGCAGAGAGGGTCCAAATCGTTAGGGAGACCAGAAGCATATTATGGAGGAAATAATATGGAAATGTGGGTACAGCTAGATGCAAACTGATAGTACCACACGAACATGTTGTTGGAAGAACAACAACAACAAACTAGACAACTATAGGATATCATGCAAAAACTAAAGAATGAGATGGCATGAATGAGAAATGATAATGAGAGGTTGATTCAAGAACAAGACATAATTTTAAAAAGCCTCTATAATAAACAAAAAAATCGAGCGTATCAGCCAATTCCAAATCATGAAACCCAGAATGAAAGGGAACAACAATGAACTGATGATGACCTGGAGGAGATTCATACCCAGAGAATTCAATGCCATTAAAGACATATAATTGAGCATGAGGAGAAGTCTGATAATGTAAATGACCAAGGAATGAAAAATAAGAAAAGGACAAAACTACAAGAAGAAGTCAGAAAAATTAAGCCACCAACCTATGATGGAGAGAAAGAAGTGGCAGTCGAGGCCTGGATCATTGAAATTAACAAATATTTTCAAGTGTACGAGTATAACAACAATCTCAGGGCTAGATTGGCCATCTACCAGCTACAAGGAAAGGACACCTTGTGGTGGGAAGATATTAAAACTATGCAGAAAATTGATGATCAGAAAGTAAACTGAGAAGATTTCCAGAGGTACTTCAAGAATAAATTCTTGGCAGAGCACTATTATGATGAAAATTCTAGGTAATTCAATGAATTACGCCTGGGATATCTAACCATGGATGATTTCGTAGCCAATTTTATAGCTTCATTGAGGTATGTGCCTTACTTACACGAGGAGAAAGCAAAAGTGCAACAATTTTTAAGCAGTTTACCTACCTTCATGTAGGAAAGAATGGAATTTGACACTCCTAAAACAATCGATGAAGTAATAAAAAAACACGAATTTTATACCAAAAAACCAAGCAGAAGGATACTAACAAAGGCTGGAACCAGAATAAAGGGTCAAAGAGCTTCCAAAATTTCAGGAACTCTAAGCCGACTGCTAAAAATTTACAGAGAATTTTAGTAAATAGAATGGATGGAAAATCACAACCGAAACCAAAATGGCAACCGAAAGCTAGATTCACATAAGCATCCAGCAAACTAGAGCCGAGTCAAGCGCAAAAACTCCCTTTGCAATGTTGGGGATGTGGAGAATACCATTATTATCGAATTTTTCCACATAGAGCAAGAACAGAGCAAGCCACCAATGTACAAGAAGCCTCGACTGTTGGTGAGGTAGCAAGAAGCTTACCCCAAATCAATGTAGCCTTGGATGATCATCAGGAAGATTACCAGCCCTCAATGATAGAATGTGAAGGTAAAATTGCTAATCAATTTGTCTCTATTTTAATTGATATTGGTGCTAGTTTGAGTTACGTTAGTCCCAAAATCTTATAATTATGTCAAATACATAATCTTAAATTTCATAAGCCATGGTTGGTACAACTAGCTACTAGTTCCAAGCATCGGGTAACTGCTAAAATAGAAAATTGTCCTATTGAGATATCGGGACATCACATTCATGCGAATTTGAATGTGCTTCCCTTGGGCTCATATGATGTGCTGATTGGGATGGATTTGCTGGAAAGCCATTGGTATGTGGTAGACTGTAAGGAGAAAAGTGTCAATTTCCTCACTGATGAGGGAATAAGATAGGAGTTACAGGGTATTAAGAAAGGCATTAAATTACGACCCATTACTACCAATAAACTAGGAAAATGTATCCAGAAGGGTTTCCAAATTTTTGTTGTTCAAGTAGGTTACAAGTAATGAATCTAAGGACAAGATAACTTCACTTGAAAATCTTCCAATTTTTCAAGGCTTTGTTGATGTGTTTCCCGAGTCAATACCTAGTTTACCACCCAAGTGTGGCATTGACTTCACTATAGATCTGATTCCAAGGGAAACTCCTGTATCAAGGACTCCTTATCGTATGAGTATACCAGAGTTGACTGAGCTCAAAATTAAATTACAAGAGCTCCTTGATAAAGGATATATTTTTCCCAGCATGTCTCCTAGGGGGGGCCCGGTGTTGTTTGTACGCAAGAAGGATGGGACCATGTGATTATGCATTGAATACCGATAGCTAAATAAGTTTCCCATTAAAAACAAATATCTGCTGCCACGAATTGATGATCTGTTTGATCAAGTATGTGGAGCTAGTATGTTTTCAAGAATAGACTTAAGATCAGGATATCATCAAATCCGGATCGAAGATGAATGTATTTGTAAGATTTCCTTCTAAACTCGTTATGGACATTACGAGTTCGTAGTGCTTCCCTTCGGCCTCACCAATGCTCCTGCAAACTTTATGAGTTTGATGAATGGCATTTTTCAGCCTTATTTGGATAAGTTCATATTAATTTTTATGGATGATATCATAATTTATTCTAAGAATCGAGAAGAGCATGAGAAGCATCTCAGGAAAGTTCTACATACTCTAAGGGATAATTAGGTGTACACTAAGTACAACAAGTGTGATTTTTTCAAGGACAGAATTCAGTACTTGGGACATGTGATATCCTCTGAAAGGATAATTGTCGATCCTGAAAAAAGCCGGAAAATTATGAAATGGGATGTCCCTAATAATGTTGCAAACATACGATATTTCATGGGATTAGCAGGTTACTATCGTCGATTTATCAAGGATTTTTCAAAAATCACTTACCCCATAACTTCCCTAGAGAAGAAAGGGAGGACATTTAGGTGGACAGTGGAATGCCAGCAAGGATTTGAATGATTGAAACAACTATTGACTTCAGCCAAAATTTTGAAGCTGGTGGATCCCGAGAAGGATTTTGTTGTGTGTACCAACGCATGTCAAGAAGGTGTGGGAGGAGTTCTTATTCAAGAGGATGGGATAGTAGCATATGAATCCCGCAAACTAAAGCAACATGAATACAAGAATTTTTCTTATGACTTGGAACTCACAACAATATTTCATGCCTTCAAAATGTGGCATCATTACTTGTTGGGGAATAAATTCCCGCTTTTAACATATCACAGTAGTTTGACCAGCTTCTTTAATCATCCCACTCTGAATGCACGACATACTAGATGGATTGCATTCTTGAGTGAGTTTGATTTTGATATAAGGCATTTGAAAGGAAAGGAAAATTGGGTAGCATATTTCTTGAGTAGGAAAGTACGGTGTGTTTACGAAATCCAGTACCATCAAATAGAAATTGATGTGTGAGTACTACTTGCTAAAGTTGCCCTTAAAGACCTAGAGAATAAATATCTTTGGTGTCAAACGAAAGAATTGTAGAAATTGGGTAAAATCACTAAGTATGGTATTAATAGTTGGGACCAATTAACTTTTCGTGGAAGAATTTATGTCCCTAATCAAATGTTTATCAAGCAATTGTTATTGGATGAGCATCACCATAGTCCATACACAGCTCATCCAGGATATCAAAAGTTGTTTTCTGCACTAAAGAAAGAATATTTTTGGCTAGGAATGTGGAACGATATTGCAGAATAATTGTATAAATGTCTAAATTTTCAACAAGTAAAGGTTGAACATCAATATCCAACAGGTTTTTTGAACCCACTTCCTATTCCAGAATGGAAATGGGAAATAATTACTCTAGATTTTATAATTGGACTACCTAGAACAAAAATGCATCATGACTCTATTATGGTGGTAGTGGATAATTTGAGAAACAAATGCTCACTTCAATCTAGTAAAATCCACTTACAAGACAGTGGATATTGTAGATATTTTCATGAAAGAAGTATTTCGGTTACAAGGCATACCTAAGGTGGTAATTTCTGACACGGACGTGAAATTCATGTCTGCTTTTTGGAAATCTCTTTTCACCAGATTGGGTACCGAAATACATTTTAGTACTTCCTACCTCCCTCAAGCGGAAGGGCAGACAGAGCGGGTGAATCAGGTATTGGAAGACATGTTGCAAATGTACATAATGAATCAACCAACTAAATGGGAGGACTATCTCCACCTAGTTGAGTTTTCATATAATAATAGTTACCATGAGTCATTGAAAATTATTCCCTGTGAACTGTTATATGGCAGGAAATGCAGAACACCTACCAACTAGAACGGTCTTGAAGATAAGATGATACTGGGACCTTATATGCTTAAGGAAATGGAGCAAGAAGTTAAAAGATTTCGTGAGAATTTGCGAGTTTCTCAAGACTGGCAGAAGAAATATGTAGATAGGAAAAGGAATCATAAGGAATTCCAGGTGGGAGATCATGTCTACCTAAGAATTAAACCCAAGAAGAGTACCCTGCAGTGGGTTGGGTGTGCTAGCTAGCACCTCGCTTTTGCAGACCCTTCTATACATTGGAAAGAATAGGGTCGGTGGCCTACCAACTCGTCCTTCCTAGTTATGTGAAGGTTCACAATTTCCTTCACATTTCATTGTTAAATAAATACGTGTATGATTCCAGACACGTAATTAATTGGCAAGATGTTCAAGTAGGTGTTGTGTTGACTTTAAAAAAAAAGTGTATGTTAAGATTTATGAATCATGAATTAATGATTATTGTAATGGTTGACAAGTTGATCCAGACGAAGAATTTAGGGTAGAACCCCTGCGTATCCTTGACCAAAGATAAACTACATTGCGGAGGCGAGTGGTCACCCCGTTTAAAGTGCAATGGATGCACTTCAGCCCAAAAGAGGCCACGTGGGAAGATGAAGGGCTGATGAATCAAGCATATCCAAATTTGTTCCATGGGTTGGAATGAACACCAAGGACGACGTTGCACTGAGAAGGGGAATATGTAACCCTCATGTTGTCTAAATATTTTTTTAATTTACTGTGTTAATTGTTTTATTTATGAACACAACTGAAGGACTCATAATAATTTAAAAGAACATATGAATGCATTTATTTCATTTTATATTTTTAAATTCAATAATTGTTTTTCAAACAAAGGAAAATTTGGTTGGTAACAAACTCAGACCTAGATAGTTGAGAACAATTGTGCAGTTACAACCACCTTCTTTAGATTTATAAGATATCTTAAGAGAGGAAGGGTTGGTATTTTGTTTTACCGGAAAGATTTGCACTTGGCAAGACGTTGCCTGTGGGTATACTCCCGAGCTAGTTGTGGGCCAGTGGAGGACGCTATACTTGACTGGTTGCATGACTAGACTGTTGCCCTGAGGTCATTAAGGATAACCTGTGAACCAACTGTGATTGTCCAGGAGCAAAATCTTAGTCAGGAGAAGAGGACATGATTCCCCTTCTCGTGGTTGGGAGGATCAACCAAGCTTACATAGTTTTTCTCTTGAAATAGATAAGTATCATGTGTGTGTTATTTGTTTTTATGCAGGTTAGAATAGTCATTTAAAACGAAATATATTTTATGAGTTAGGAGAATATCATAAACCTATAATATTTTATACAAAACTTGAAATAATTGATAGGCAAGGTGTTACAGTGCACTAGTTATGAAATTGTGGCCATCATGTACTTATGCAAGAATGTCTATGTTTGGAATTAAATGGTTAATCTAATATGTCCAAAACGGATAACTACTTGAGGGGTTTAGTTGCGTTATAGAAAGGATCTGGAAGCTGCCCTACCCCCTCTAAACATTCTTTTGCTAAAAGAAAAGTGTCCAAACTATAAGGTAGTATGGATGTATTGAAAAAAATACAAAAAGTACATAAACATTTGAATATAGACAATATCCGTGCAGACAAAATACAGGAAGTAACTACGCAGATAAAATAACAGAAGATACATAGATATACAAATACATTCTAGAAATTATGCAAAATATCAACTATCAGAAAGATGTTACATTTCTGGAGAACTAGGATAAATAAAAACTGACATAGTGGTGTTACATTCTTGATAAGTATATAAAGAAATATGGTTCAACATCTAGCAGAGTACTTATTCATACGCAGGTTATTGTAAACCCAATAACTCAAACAACATATTTAGAATCGGGAACATTCTAGCAAAGAGATGTGCTGGTCAATAGACCTTCAGAAACAAAATACCTCGAAACCATAAAGTAAAACATGGGTATTTCCAGACTAAGACACGAAGAAATTCTTCAAGAAAAATCGATGTAAAAATATATCAAACCCTCACTGTGATTAACGTTACCACAACTTCCACCATATAAATATTTTAAACAAACATCAGTCATATGATCTGAGCATAATTGTAGGCAATATGTGTGTTGTGCAACAAATTTAAACAAGAACAACATTCAGGGTAGAACCCATTACCAATTATCAACTTCATTCTGTGAAAATGTCATATTGTTAACATATATACAAATTACAGAGGATTTGGGCGCAACAATAGCAAACCCAAATGAAAGCAAGCAATATTACCCTCCATTAAACTCGAAAAAGTGACAAATCATTAACCTTTCTGATTCAACACTAAATAAATAGAAGCTCGAATGGGCTTAAGCCATTGCTAATACAACACACTGACCTGCAACATGAATACTAGAATCAATGGGAGGAAAATCTTCTTAACAAACATTCAGAGAGGAGCATGAGCCTCAGACACCTACCTGGAGTTTGGTGAAGGAGACCTGAAACCTTGGACAATCTGAAACCTCGAGCAGGTAATTCCAAGACCTACAAATTTATCAGAGAGGAGGGTAGAAAATCAAGAAGGGAATCCTATGCATAAACTTTGCAAGAGATAGAGAAGTAAACAATGGATTTAAACACTGAAGAACATGAGATATAGTCATGGTTTTACCTCGCAATAAAATATTTCCACTAATATAAATTCTGCAAGCAGGGAGGGTGAGAATTTGGCCGTCCATATTCATATTACCTGTTCAAAATTGACAAATATTACCCATAAAACTTAAGTAATTCTGTAGGGAATAAACTAACACTTAATGCAGTTGATTCGGTCCATTACTTGGCGAAAATTGCAGAGAAACCCTCCTCAGAGAAGAAACCCTCTGTCACAGAGCTGCAACAACAAACGAGAAGGTGAGAATGAGTTGGCACGCCATGCCAAGAGCTGGGTAGTTACCCAAAATCACGGTGGATTTCTGAACATCGTTGGATCGACAGAGGAGAATCGATGGGTGAAGATTTACCACGTAGCGTTGGGATAACCAGAATTTGTAGGTTGTGTAAGTTCTAGAGATTTGCATACAAGGACCTCTGGTAATTATAGCCATAGGTTAAGGTGGAAATTTCCCGGTGGTACAGGTCATTCTCTGTAGATGGTCAATGCAAAATTGTGTTGTACACTAGAGTAAATCCTCCCTAGGAAAATATGCTAACAAGTCATATCAAACTACATATTATGTGCTATATGCTAACAAGTCATATCAAACTATATATTATGTGTTATTATTTCCATTTAAAGTCATAAATGAAATCATGTGCTATATATAATGTGCTACATATGATGTGGACGAGAACATTAGGGGTATGAACCTTAGGTTTAACCTTGTAACACTTAACACTACTACCATAAAAAAAATTTACCATATGGTTCCAAACATATTATACAGTTATGCTAAACCTTCAATATATGTTAAACCTTTGTTATACACAATTTGCTTGTTCCTAATTATGAGCTGGAAATATATCATTAATTATTGTTACATTGATTATAACAACAGAATACAATTCTCACCATAAGTTTCGATTTTGCAAATTAATTCGAGTTTGGGTTTTAGCATAGTCTAAGTATAAATCTTTAGCTTTGGGACTGATGATTGTTGTCCATCACAGTTAACAGTTGTACTTACCTTATTTAATACTATTGTATGCCTGACCTTGACATGTCCTAGCCACTTAATGCTATACCAGTTGTTGGTTTATTAGAACCGTGTACAATGTATTGCGGGCCACCTGCCCTCATGATCTTTATCTAATTACTCTTCAATCGACGGTGGATGAATGTGGCGGGAAGGAACTAGGTTATCCTTGTTGCTTGTCTTCCTCTTGTCATTTTTGTGCTCTTTCGCTACACTAAGGATGGCTCTGCCATGGGAAAAAGGCTTGAAGCCTCTGACCTTAGGCATTCCAGTTATGGTAATGGTGAACCGAGTATAGCTTTTTCTCAACAATTATATTCTTAGTCGTTATGCTCTTATTACACTGTTTAAACTTGGGCTTTTCACTGGCCTACTCTGAGTTTGGGGTTGAATTTTCCATCTGCCCAACACAGAGGTTCGACAAATCTAGGATCCGCTCCTCACGGATTTCTGACAAGCTTCTCAGCTCCTCGGCCAAGCCACGTCTCTCCGTCACAGGTAAAGAAATTCAACTCAGAGTTCCGGAATCACTCTCTCGGTGATTTTTCTTGCTATTCTCAGTTTAATCTTCATATTTTTTTCCTCGACCTGTGAAGTTTGTAACCCTTGCCTCTTTTGTTGGGTTTCCTTGTACCCAGCCCAGCGCTTGGAAAAAATGGTTGAAGACGCACTTGCTACAGGTAAATAGGGTTACAAAAATTCTCGTTTTATCTTTGAGGCTTTAGTTTAAGTATTATGCCTGGTTTAAATTCATTACCCTCATTCTTTTTTTGTCTCTTTTGGGTTATATAGGTACACTCTTGCCAAAGCAAGGTTTTTCCATTTCCTAAAAGATGGTCTTGGCTAATCATTTTCTAGTGCCCCTCCAGGTATTCCATGTCGACATTCTTTGGTCTGCAAGCTTGTCAACATGATTTAGCACACTACTGTTAAAATAATGAACTTCAGAATTTTCTAGAATTCCTTCCATTTACATTTTGGGTCTCGATTAGCTCGTGAGAGCCGAAATTTTTTTCTTTCTATGAACTTTGTAATAATATACAGTTAAGCTAATTTCATATTTTGTAATTTTTTCGAAGCGGGTCTTCCTCCGAACCATTTCCTTTTAGTTTCAATAGGAATTTTCCCAAACTATAATGGTTTAATACGAATTTGAGGGTTTTGTTTATCAATATACGTCCAAGTTTTCCATTCAATATGTATAGTTTAGTCATGCAGTAGATGTTCATTTTCTTTGGAAATCAATTTTATGTTATATATAGCTTCTCTGCTTTTCATAGTTTTCTATTTCCTAAGAAAAATGTTTAAAATATGGTTAGTGATTCTCAATTAGATTTAATGTTTACCGAGCCTTTGTCAGATTCGGTAATTTGCATTTCTTTGGATATTTTCAATTGGGATTCCGGTTGCTCGTTTTATACTGTGGATGTTTAATTTTTTGGAAAGATATTTCTTTACCCCCGTATAGTTAATTCAATTCTTTCATCAATAAGATTTACCATAGAAGGGTTTATATTAAGTTAGCTCAGGTGACCGGACCACCTTGTATCTCTGTCCGTGTATGTTTGACCTGGGTAAATAATGTGTTCTAAGTTGAGGCTCCGCCTCGTACCCAGAACCAACAATTTACCCTTTCATGTTTTAGTTTTGTCAGGTTTTTTTCTGAAATTCGATAGACTTGTCTCAAATTTACTATCTTACAATTTGTTTACTATCTTTTCTTATTTACATATATGCAACACAACTTTAATAATTATAGTGTAGATTCCAAACAATATTACTATATCTGAAGTAAGGTAATCATTGTTATTAATACAAACTATTAACCCGGTTCCCACTGTTCGTACACAACACAGTTACTATTGTATTAAATTTTGACACAGATTATACTATGTCTTCCTGTAGCTTTTCATTTTCATTATCATAATTACTGAATTAAAAACACTTTATAAGGTCTACATACAGTTCACAGAACTTGAACATAACTTGTTAAATTCATAAAAATTCACAAGTCTCATCCTTTTCAAAACATGTCTATCATAAGATTAATGGTCTTAACTCTAGTAGATAAACACTTTTGTATAACCTAGATAACATCATTCTTGTTTTTAATTCACCGAAATGCACATATACTTATCTGATTATGCAATTCGCTGCTGAGGTCCTCCCAACCTTCAAGAGAGGCGATTACGTCCTCTTATTTCCCTCGTGCTCCACTCCTGAGAGGTACGGGTTGACAATCGTTTCTGTTGTGACCTCAGGACCCCTAGTCTAGTCAGTACCAGAAATTTCTCAAGAATGCTGAGTGATTTCCACTGGTCTCTACCAACTCAGGAAATCATCCACTCTCTTCCTTAGTCCATGAACAGAACCCCCATTCCTCACTAGGATAAGTCTCTTATCCTCAGAGGATTAGGTAACTGTTCAAAACTGTCCAACCACCTTTCAGTTCTTGGAATACTTTTACCATCAACCTTTTTTACTTTTTATGGAACTAATTTCCATAACCAATTTTATTTTCCAAAATAATCAAACAAAATTTTTTTTCCAAAAATGATAATTGTTTTAGTCTTTTCTTTTAAAATAATAACTAAAATGTCATTTTACTAGTTAACAACTAGTTAAAGCCAAATCCAGCTGTTACAACTTCCCCCCCTAGAAGTAACACCGTCCTCGACGTTTCACTCCAGCTCAAGAAATAGCTCTGGGTAAGACTCACGTACAAATCCCTCGTCTTCCCCAGTAGCCTCATCTGGACCGAAGTGCTTCCATTGCACTTTAACCTGGGTGATGACTCGCTTCCAGAGCATAATTTCTCTCTTGTCGAGTACGCATTGAGGCTCGACCAGAAACTCGTCGTCCGGCTCTACCTGCAAACAACAAAGTTTCCTGTCAAAATTTCATAAAAAATTCATGCTTCAAGTTAAGATTTTCTAATTCTATCCTACTTGGATATTTTTCCAATGGATTACATGCTTTGGATCATGCACATATCTCTTTAAAAGGGACACATGAAACACATTGTGCACTCGGATGTGGTTGGGTAAAGCCAGCTGATATGCCACACGCCACAGGTCCCACCCTCTCCAAAAATTTGGAAGGGTCCATGGAACCTGGGGGCTAACTTGGCACAAGAGGCCCACCTCAAAGTACTCTTCTTGGGTTTGATCCTCACATACACATGATCACCCACCTCGAATTCTCGATAAGTCCTCTTCTTATTTGCGTACATCTTCTGCTGATCTTGTGCAGCTTTCAGGTTTTTCCTAATCTTATTTACCTCCGATTCCATTTCAACCAACATTTCTGGTCCAAGCATTAACTTAGTTTCGGGGCTTCTCCAGTTAATGGGAGTGTGACATTGCCACCCATATAGAGCTTCGAAAGGACTCATCTTAAGAGATTCCTGGTAACCATTGTTGTAAGCAAATTCAACTAGGTGTAAGTATTATTCCCACTTGGTTGGCTGCTGCGTCACATACATGTGCAGTATGTCTTCCAAAACTTGGTTTACCCATTCTGTTTGACCATTCGTTTGGGGATGATAAGCAATGCTAAAGTTTATTTGGGTCCCCAGACTTGTAAGCAGATTTTTCCAGAATTCTGAAGTAAAATTCACATCTTTGTCCGAAATAACAGTCTTTGAAATATCGTGCAGTCTGAATATTTCTCTCATAAAAATATCTACTATCTGTATAGTCTTGTAAGTAGACAGGACAGGTATAAAATTTGTAGACTTACTCAACCTATAGATCACCACCATGATGGAGTCATTGTGCCTCTTTGACCGTGGTAAACCTGTAATGAAGTCTAAGGATATGACCTCCCACTTCCATTCAGGTACTGGTATGGGCTGCAACAATCCTGTGGGATGTCGATGCTCCACCTTGACATGTTGACACTCCAAACATTTTTTTAAATATTCAGCAATGTTTCTACGCATACCAGGCCAGAATATATTTTTATAATAGTAGTTAACATTTTCTGGTATCCTAGTTGTCCTGCATAATTACTTCGATGATATTCATTCATGATTAGCTCCTTTAGATCCACACAATTTGGTACATACAACTTTCCTCTGAAGGTTAGCATTTGTTCTTTACTAACTCCATACTTATAAATGTTTCCTTGATTTCTGGCCTCTTCCATTTGCTGCCATAGGAATTGGTATTCAGGATCCTTCTGTGCTTCCTCTTTCACTTGATCCAAGAATTTGCATTCAAGCTAATTATAGTAAAGCTCATAAACACAATGTAGCTTCCTACTTAAGGCATCCGCCACCCATTTTTCCTTACCCTTCACATGTTGAATGTCAATATCAAACTCACTTAGGAAGGAATTCCATCTTGCCTGTCGGGAGTTTAAATCATCTTGTTTGAAGTAACTGGTTAGGCTACTATGATTATTCTTTAGTACAAACTTCTTTCCCAGCATGTAGTGTCTCCATACCCGGAGTGCATGTACTACTATTGTTAATTCCAGATCATAGGTTGAATATCTTTTCTCATGCTCTTTTAACTTTCTTGACTCATAGGCCACTACCTTCCCTTCCTGAGATAAAACTGCCACAACTCCCTCTTTACAAGTGTCTGTACAAACTTCAAATTCTTTGATGGGGTCAGCTACCCTCGACACTAGTGTTGTGGTCAATAGCTGCTTCAACCTATCGAAACTGTTCTGGCACTCATTAGTCCACTTAAATACTTTTCCTTTTCTCTACAAAGAGGTGATTGGAAAAGAAATTATAGAGAATCCTTCGATGAATCTTCGATAGTACCCAGCCAATCCCATAAAGGATTGTATATCCGCCACATTTTGGGGTACCTGCCATTCCATGATTGTCTTGATTTTATCTGGATCAACAACAATCCCTTCTGCTGAAATAACATGGCCTAAGTACTAGATTTATGTTTTGAATAAATCACATTTGCTGAACTTAACGTACAACTGGTGTTTTCTTAACATTTCCAGCACAATCCTTAGATGTTCTCTATGTTCTTCCTAGTTCTTAGAATAAATTAAAATATCTTCAATAAATATGAGTACAAAGTTATCCAGGAAAGCGTGAAATATACCATGCATTAATCTCATAAATGTTGTTGGTGCATTTGTTAGCCCAAAGGGTAACACCACAAACTCATAATGTCTGTAGCTGGTATGGAAAGCAGTCTTATAAATATCTTCATCCTTGATTCGAATCTGGTGGTATCCAGATCTTAAATCTATTTTTGAGAATATTGTTGGCCCCTTTACCTGGTCAAACATATCGTCAATCTGTGGTAAAGGATATTTATTTTTTACTGTTAATTTATTGAGCTATCCATAATCTATGCACATTCACATGGTTCCATCCTTCTTCTTTACAAACAACACAGGTGCTCCCCAAGGGGACACACTCAGATGAATGTATCCTTTGTCCAACAGTTCTTGTAATTTCATTTTTAATTCATTTAATTCTGGAACACTCATTTTGTCAGGAGCCCTTGACACAGGTGATGCTCCTGGCATTAATTAAATGGTAAAATCAATATCTCTTCTTGGTGGTAATCCAGATATATCTTCCGGAAAGACATCCATGAAATCTTGTACCACTGGTATGTTCTCCATCATAGGAGACTTCTCCTTGGAATTGGCATATCCCACCTGGATAACATAAATTTGACATCCCTTCCTCATACACTTATTCATTTGGGATGTTGTAATAGGACATAATTGTAGCGGTTTCTTGATTCCCTGAATCTCTTTGCGTGTTCCATCTTGCATTCTATAATAAATAATATTTTATTTACAGTCCACCAAGGTCCAATGTTTTTCTAGCCAATCCATACCCAGCAAAACATCATAGGACCCTAATGGAAATATGTTCAGGTCCACGTTTAACTGCTGGTCTGCAATTTCCAAAGTGCAGTTTGGAATTTTGGCAATTACTTTCCTTTTTGCTCTTGTGGCTAGCTGTACCAGCGAAGGATTTTTAAATTTCTGACCTTTTAATTTACCGTTACTTCCACTATTTAGGGATTAACATAACTTAGACTTGCACCTGGTTCAACCAAAATAGAAACAGACTGAGACAGTAAGTTACCTTCCAATTCTATCATTGTTGGCTAATAATCTGCTTGTCAGTCCTCCAATGTTGCGTTGATTTGAGAGATGTTTCGAGCCACATCACCTATTGTAGAAGCTTCCTGTAATTTTGCAATTGCTTCACTTCTCCCTTGTTGTGGGAAATTTTTATAATAATGTGCCTCACCACACACCCCAACACTGTAAAGGTGGCTTGGACACTTTTCCTTGTTCAGGTTTTCTAGAAGGCTCTGTAGGCCTCTCCTTAGCTAGCCATCGAGTTCTTTGATGATTTCTGCCAAACTTCTTGCTTACAGAACTTCGTGCAGAATTCTTAAAATTACTACTTCTGGCACTCTTGAAGTTTGAGTTGTTTTTATGTCCTTTTCTTGGCTACCAAAATTTTCCCACTTCCCCTGATCCAAGTGTATATTGGTGGCCACCCACCTATTCCACTTGGGGCCCCAACATTGTCTCTTTTAGTTTTTCATTTTTGGCACAACTTACTATTTTTGACTTTTTTTCGGGTCCTGAACTTCCGGAGCCGTTTTGAGGCCCTAAACGACGTTTTTTGGGAAAACCGAGAGAGACCAAGCTTATATTTCTTACATCAAAATTTTTAGTCCTCAAATAGATCTTTCTAACGAAGTATCGCACGTCAAACGGTGATCACATGCCAAAGTTACGTCCCCGGGAAGTTGAAACACCAATTTACCCAAACGGGACCCATAGTTTTGGTGCTTCATCTCCTAGGGTTAGGGTTTTGGATGTTTAGGGTTTTCCGTTGTTTCTAAATAATAAATAGGCCCTCGAGCCTCATTTTAACTCAATTCAAAGTCCAGTAGCCGCCACATCTCTTCTCAGAGATAAGCTATCAGTGCTCTAGCTAGTTGGTTCCTATTATGTCTGTAAGCAAATTTCAATTCTTTGATATTAATGAAATGAAGTGTTATTTCCGCTACTTATTTGTATTTATGGTTACATGTGTATTATGTTGTGTTCATGCATAAATCTAGATCGTCCCCTTTTGCCTTGGACTGCTAGTAGCACATTCGTGCCTTACGAATGGCTTCGTCCATGGTTCTAGGATTTACGAACTCGATTCGTTCCTTCATATGGGTTGGCAGACTGCTCAGAAATCTTTGTACCTTAGCCTTTTCATCTCTGAGGTATGGAACATATCTTAACAGGGAGGTGAAGTTGGTAATATACTAGTCCATGGTCATCTGAACCAACTTCAAGTCATGAAATTCTTTAGATTTCTCGTCATAAAAAAGTTCTGTCAAATACTTATCTTTAAAGTATTGTTGGAATGTCTCCATGTAACATCTTGGTATTCAATGTTGCAAACATTCTTTACTTCCTCCCACCACAAGGTGGCTTTTTCTCTCAATTGGTATATGGTCAATCTGGCTTTTAGGTTGCTGTTGTACTCATATACTTGAAAATATTTATTCATATTTTATCAACCAAGCCTCTGCCACTTCCTTAGCTTCTCCATCAAATTTAGGTGGTTTTATTTTTTGAAACTCACCTTGAAGCTCCACTTTTTACTTCTTAACTTCTTGTTGATCTGACACATTTCCAGACTCTGCTTCATTATAGTTTTTGTTTTTATTGTTTCGCTGTGAAGGGCTCATTTCCACTCTGTCAATGGTGTGGTCCCTTGCTTGTCGCTCGTTACCTTCCTGCATGTCTCTATCAGGACTGGGTTGTTCCATTCCCTGATTCTGCCTATCTAAAAGGCTCTTGAGTATATTTTCTTTCTCTTGCATCAAGCGTTCATTATCACTCCAAACTCGCACCATTTATTCATGTAGCTTTTGCACTGTATTTAACAGCATGCTAGTTTGGTGTTGTTGTTCCTCCAACAATGTACTTGTTTGCTGGTGCTAATCCACACTCAGCTGAATCCACATCTTAGAATTCATTTCTGGTCGTGGTTAGGGTTCCCCAATGTTCTAGGGTGGTTGTTACGTTGACCCCCTTCTCATAACGTATCATGTTATGCTTCCTTAACTGTGCATCATTTACACCCAATTTATCATATTAGATGACCCATAGGGTCCCAGCATGTGAACACTGCTCTAATACCACTTGTAACACTTAACACTACTACCATAAATAAATAAATAAATAAAATTACCATATGGTTCCAAACATATTATACAGCTATGCTAAACCTTCAATATATGTTAAACCTTCATTATACACAATTTTCTTGTTCCTAATTATGAGATGGAAATATATCATTAACTATTGTTACATTGATTATAACTACAGAATGCAATTCTCACCATAAGTTTGGATTTTTCAAATTAATTCGAGTTTGGGTTTTAGCATAGTCTAAGTATAAATATTTAGCTTTGGGAATGATGACTGATGTCCATCGCAGTTAACATTTTCACTTACCTTATTTAGAACTGTTGTACACCTGACCTTGACATGTCCTGGCCACTTAATGCTATTCCAGTTGTTGGTTTATTAGATCCGTGTACAGTGTATTGCGGGCCACCTGCCCTCACGATCTCCATTTGATTACTCTTCAATCGATGATGGATGAATGTGGCGGGAAGGAACTAGGTTATCCTTGTTGCTTGTCTTCCTCTTGTCATTTTTGTGCTCCGTTGTTGCGCTAAGGATGGATCTGCCATGGGAAAAAGGCTTGAAGCCTTCGACCT
Source organism: Pinus albicaulis (assembly GCA_034641835.2). Lineage (NCBI taxonomy): Eukaryota > Viridiplantae > Streptophyta > Pinopsida > Pinales > Pinaceae > Pinus > Pinus albicaulis. Next base: position 387,907,745 of record CM076582.1, on the reverse strand, counting down.
TAGGCGTTCTAGTTATGGTAATGGTGAATCGAGTAAAGCTTTTTCTCAACAATTATCTTAGTGGTTCTGCTCTTACTACACTATTTAAACTTGGGCTTTTCACTGGCCTGCTGTGAGTTTGGGATTGAATTTGCCATCCGCCCAATACAAAGATTCGACAAATCTGGCATCTGCTCCTCACAGAGTTCCGGCAAGCTTCTCAGCTCCTCGGCCAAGTCACATCTCTTTGTCACAGGTAAATAAATTCAACTCGGAGTTCCGGAATCACTCTCTCGGTAATTTTTATTGCTATTCTTAGTTTAATCTTCATATTTTTGTCCTCGACCTATGAAGTTTGTAATCCTCACCTCTGTTGTTGGGTTTCCTTGTACCCAGCTCAGCGCTTGGAAAAAATGGTTGAAGACGCGCTTGCTACAGGTAAATAGGGTTACACAAATTCTCGTTTTATCTTTGAGGCTTTAGTTTAAGTATTATGCCTGTTTTAGCCTCATTACCCTCATTCTTGTTTTGTCTCTTTTGGGTTATACAGGTACACTCTTGTCGAAGCAAGGTTTTTCCATTTCCTGAAAGATGGTCTCAGCTAATCGTTTTCCAGTGCCCCTCCCGGAGTATTCGAGTTGACATTCTTTGGTACGCAAGCCTGGGTCGGCCAAGTTTAGCATCTACAACCCCAAAAATAATAGACTTGAAGGTTACTATAGAATTCCTTCCATTTACATTTTGGGTCTCGATTAGCTCGTGAGAGCCGAAATAGTTTTCTTTCTATGAACTCTTTAATAATATATAGTTAAGCTAATTTCATATTTTTTAATGTTTTCCAAGCGGGTCTTCCTCCGAACCATTTCCTTTTGGTTTCAGTAGGAAGTTTCCCGAACTATAATGGTTTAATACAAATTTGAGGGTTTTGTTTATCAATATATGTTCAAGTTTTCCATTCAATTTGTACAGTTTAGTCATGCAGTTGATGTTTATTTTCTTTGGAAATCAATTTTCTGTGATATATAACTTCTCTGCTTTTCATAGTTTTCTATTTCCTAAGAAAACTGTTTCAAATATGGTTAGTGATTCTCAGTTTGATTTAATGTTCGCAGAGCCTTTTTCAGATTCGGTAATTTGCATTTCTTTGGATATTTTCAATTGGGATTCCTATTGCTCGTTTTATACAGTGGATGTTTAATTTTTTGGAAAGAAATTTCTTTACCCCCGTACAGTTAATTCAGTTCTTTCATCAATAAGATTTACCATAGTAGGGTGTATATTAAGTTAGTTCAGGTGACCGAACCACCTTGTATCTATGTCTGTGTATGTTTGACCTTGGTAAACAATGTGTTCTGGGTTGGGGCTCTGCCTCGCACCCAGAACCAACAATTTACCCTTTCATGTTTTAGTTTTGCCAGGTTTTTTTTTCTGAAATTTGACAGACTTGTCTCAAATTTACTATCTTACTATTTGTTTACTATCTTTTCCTATTTACATATATGCAACACAAAATTAATAATTACAGTGTAGATTTCCAACAATACTATTGTATCTGAAGTAAGGTAATCATTGTTATTAATACAAACTCTTAACCTGGTTCCCACTGTTCATGCACAACACAGTTACTACTGCCTTGTAGCTTTTCATTTTCATTATCATAATTACTGAATTCAAAACACCTTACAAGGTCTACATACAGTTCACAGAACTCGAACATTACTTGTTAAGTTCATAAAAATTCACAAGTCTCATCCTTTTCAAAACATGTCTATCATAAGATTACTGTTCTTACCTCTAGTAGATAAACACATGTGTATAACCTAGATAACATCATTATTGTTTTTAATTCACCGAAATGCACAGATACTTATATGATTATGCAATTCACTACTGATGTCCTCACAACTTTCAAGAGAGGTGATTATGTCCTCCTCTTGCCCCCATGCTCCACTCCTGAGAGGTACGAGTTGACAGTCGTTTCTGCTGTGACCTCAGGACTTCTAGTCTAGTCAATACCAGAAATTTCTCAGGAATGTTGAGTGATTTCCACTAGTCTCTACCAGCTCAAGAAATTATCCACTCTCTTCCTCTTCCTTAGTCCATGAACAGAAACCCATTCCTCACTGGGATAAGTCTCTTATCCTCAGAGGAGCAGGTAACTGTTCAAAACTCTCCAACCACCTTTGAGTTCTTGGAATACTTTTACCATCAACCTTTTTTACTTTTTATGGAACTACTTTCCATAATCAATTTTATTTTCCAAAATAATAAAACAAATAAACTTTTCCAAAAATGATAATTGTTTTAGTCTTTTCTTTTAAAATAATAACTAAAATGTCATTTTACTAGTTAACAACTAGTTAAAACCAAATCCAATTATTACAAACCCAAAATATGTATATTCATGTATCAATGTATTGCACAAATGATATATTCAACTTTTTGACCTCATGTTTGCTAACATTTAGAAAAAGTATAGTGAACATTTTTTTATGTTGTAAATATGTTTGCAAGTGCATGTTACACAAAATTTTACATTAAAATTCATTATTATTTTAAAGATTGACTAGATTATATTGTGAATTAAATTTTCAAATTTAAAAATTGGAATTACCATTTATTTGGAATATATATATATATATATATATATATATATATATATGACATGTTGATTTTAAAAATGCTAATGAATGATGATGGTAAAAAAAAAAAAATACTACCGATCAAATTTAATTTCTAATTGTGTTAATTATAACACTTACCATTACAGGAAAATATATAATTTTCAACACAATTATATACGAGTAAGCAGACTCTGTACTAATTATAAATCATAAATTATTAAGTGCACTCTATATTAATTATAAATAAATGATCAATAAATTATATAAGCATATTTTATATTAACTTTGAATTAATAAATTATGTAATATATTTAAATATAGGTAAATCTTTATATTGTATATTTTAATGATGTAATATTTTTTACAAAATAAATATAATATATTACATTTAAATAAATTATGAGAATTTGTATACACTTTTAAGTAGAGAGAGTGAATTTTTAGTTATTCATTTTATTTTAATTTTATATATTTTATTATGATTAATTATTTAATTTTAGAAATATATATTTAGATAAAAGTATTTTTAGATTAATCTTAATGATATGATTAATCCAAAAATATTTTTATTTATATTATGAATCAGAAAAGTTTTAAATCTGAAATATACTTTTCTATTAAAAATTTAATAAATGAAATATATATTTATATTAAAAAATATAAATAATTATATTTTAATACTTTAAATTGAAAATTTATTATTATTATTTTTATATAATCACTAATTTACCTTAAAAAATTTTAAAAAATATTTAAAAAAAAAAAATATATTAAACATCTTTTATATTTATATATATATATATATATATATATATATATATATTAACATGTGACTTTCCTTCCACTGAGATTTGGGTGATCATCATGTACTTTGTGATCAATAGATATATATGTAAAACATTTTAGCCTCAATTCTTTTAACTTTCATCTTAGAATGACCATCATGTAACTAATATAGATGTAAACTATGCCATTAAAATTTTATGTTTAAATAACATTTCACTTTCTCATACAGTTTTATTTTTTTCTTTTTCAGGTTCACAATCTTTTTTCTTTTTCAGGTTCACAATCTTATTATAATTAATATAGATGTAAACTATGCAATTAAAAATTTATATTTAAATAACATTTCACTTTCTCATACATTTTTTTCTATTATAATATTTTGAAATTTGTTTTATGGTAAATGTTTTTTATTTTTTTAATTTATGATGAAAACATTGTTTATTTTAAAAAAATACATTTAATATATATATATATTTTAATTTATTTTTAAGAAAATATTTCATATAATAATTTAGATGAGAATAACTATATTATTAATTTAAAAATATATAAGTTTAATATCAAATTTATTTTATAATATGTATCTTAAACTTTTACTATGATATATTGTTATTTTTTCTAACCATATTCAAATTTTAATAAAAATATCTTATCTCATTTTTTCACAAGTATATAGCCAAATACATTGTTGTATTTTGTATCATTTTCAAACACAATCTTAATGTTCATCTTTTTAATTAATGTTTATCTTTTTAATTAAATTCATATATTAAAAGATTTCATTATTTCTATCACTTTCTTTATAAATGTGAGCAAGTACATTATTGTATTTAGTATTTTTTTTAAACCCAACTTTAATGTTTATTTTTTTTGGGTCAAATTTAAATATGAAGAAAGTTAGGTCAAATACATTATTATATTTGTATATTTTTCAAGTCATGAAATGTAAATTAGTTGGTTGTGTGGGGTTAATTTTTACCACTTTCAAGCTTAAACTTGATGGGATGGTTTGAGAATAGAAGTTACTTTTGGGGAATTAAACTATTCCATGAAACACCCAAACTTGAATGAGCTTAGCATAATAATGGTGATAACATTCCACTAGTAGGCTAAGTCTTTATTCCATCCAACATGCCTCCTAGTTGTGAATATATATACATATTTTCCTAAAAAAAATTAGTAATTTTAATTAAATTTTTTAATTCATTAATATTCCTAATTTTTAATTAATAATCTTGATATATAATTCATTTAAACCACAACAATTTTTTATAAATACCCCATATTAGGTGCGAGCATAGGTTTCGAGAATTGAGCTAGACACTTGGCAAGTGCAGATTGATGTCTGATGCATGGCAATTTAATTCACTTGTTGACACTCAATGAAAAGACATTTGTGCTCATGCCTTCAAGTAAGAGAAGGGAAACTTGTTGCAAGCTAGGAATGGGAGGATGTTGGTATTAGGGAACCAACAAAATTTTAACAAACCTTTATCATGATGATTAGGTATGGGAAGATTTGTAGACATGGAAAATTATAAGTGTTGGAGGTTAATTTTCCAAAAAACAATGTTTGTCAATTTCCATTTTTTCTAAAAATGATTTGCCCAAATTTTATAGGATTAAATTATTTTATCTTAAATATCTCCAAAATATAAAGATTATTTAAAATCATGAGAAATTTTAATAATTTGAGAAAACTATTGCCAATTATTTTAGGATTTTCATTTTAGAGACTAATAATATTCACCAAGTTTTTTAGACTTTAAAGGTAGATTTTCATTCTTAAAATTTTCTCATTTGTACTCACACTCAAGAATGGAATGGTTTGTATTGAGTCAACAAAGACAATAATGGGAAAACTATTTTTATTTGTGATTACTCCAAGAAAATGTAGTCTCAAGGTAATTCCTGTGGTCTTGGCCTCCCTAATGGTCTATATATTGTTTCTCACCCTATTGGCATTCTTGGTTTTTTTCCTCACTAATTGGTTGGTGGCTAGAGGTTGTTTCTACTTACTCTCTTCAGGGTCACTGCTTACATATTCCACTTGGCCCATTCTATTGGATATTGTCTTCTAGTTGGATGTTGGTTTCTAGTTGTTATCCCCTAATGCTAATTACATCATGCATTCATTTTCAAGTGATTGAAGTTTCTATGGGGTTATATTAGGTTTTATAGAGGCTTTTATTGGAGAATTTTTCTACCAATTCATAATCTTAGTCCATAAGTGATTATGGTTAAGCTGGATGTGCTTGAATCTAGTAGTAGGGGGATATTTAGAAATGCATGGGCTCTGTGCATCCCTAAAGACATCCCTCTCCATGTCCTAAGGGCATGGATGACAAACAGGATGCTAGAAAAGTTTAGTTGTGGTTTTAGCAAAGTGTCACCCCATATACCCAATAGGAAGTTGAAGCTCAACTTAACTCAATGAAGCAACATTGTTAGTACACCTCCACTCAACAAATCAATGTTGAATTTTAGAGTTGCATTATTTTTCTTGGTTGTGGGACACTAAAGTTTTCCAAGTAATTGAATTATACAAACTTGTCCAAATTTGAGTAGCTATTCCACTAACACAATTATTTGTTTTACTATATAATTAATCTTCATTACTATTTATTTTGCTATTTGTATTTGTAATATATATTTTTTTCATATAAATAAAATAAAATAAAATAGATAAAATATTTATAATACTATGACTCAAGATTATATATTTAAATTAAGTAAAAATATAAAAGTTAGTATTATTATTATTTTTATTAAATTAATTAAATTAAACAATTTAATATTTACATTTTAGAAATATAATACCTCTATATAAGGATTTTTTTTTAGTGAAGATGCGAAAGTGGAAGCCTCCATGGAGAATATGCACACGCGCACATCACTGATCTCTCTGTCCATTTAGGGTTGTGAAGAGTTAGGGTTTGTGCAGGCACATCTCCGAAAACGACCACATCTATTTCATTGTGATTCTCTCTGTTGCCCTCGGTGGGATCCTACGGTGACAGGCGAACAACAAGCACGGGTTTGTCGGTTTAACTACACCAGCAATGGAAGACTAGGGGGTAGATTACTCTCCGGACCCACTAGATGGTGTTGACATCTGGGGTTCCCCCATCTATCCCTTGCCACCTCATTCCCTGCTGGTCCTCAACATTCCTGAGGCGACTTCTGCTGGACCCTGCTTTCCTCCTCCACTCCCTCATCCCCTCTTTGAACTGCCTCTGACCTCTGATTCTCTGCCTTTCTCGATTGCTGACCTCCCAAATTTCCCACAGAGCTCCTCGCTGACATTTGGTCCGATTGTTTTCTCGCCGGATTCACTGAACTTCCTCTCTGCTTGCCTTCAAGGAACATCTCTATCTCCTCCTCATGAACCCTCCAGCTCTCAGCCCCCTGAGTTTTGGACTGCGCCTCCAGTGACTGCGGCCCCTTCTAGACTTGATCTCTCATCGTCGTGTTGCTTTGATGCCCCGCCTGTAACCCTACCGCCTGATGACCTAAATCTTGTAGCCACTGAAAGTGGATCTTACCCCCACTTATCCCATCAGATCTCAAACCCTCTGCTCAAGGGAAAAAAATTCTCAAATTGCATCAAGAAAGGCAATCAGAATTTTGACCTAACCCTCGGGGCAGGGCTGCACATGGGTGAAGTGATGGACACTACAGAAAGAGTCCTGGTGGGACATGTGAGGGGGCGCAGATACAACCTCACACGCTTACGCAACTGGATGAATGACATATGGGGGCCTATCATGGAAGAGCTGCCCTGGATTTTCATCCTCCCTCGTGGATGGCTTGCTCTCCGATTCTATCGATCAGAGAAGGTTGCATGGGTCCTAACGAAACTGTGGCATATTGAATAGGCACCAGTCATGTTTAAAAGATGGAGCCCCCTTTTCGATCCTGATAGAGAACAAATTGGAGCAGGTCCAATATGGGTTAGGCTACCAGGGCTACCCTTCACTTCTGGTCTGAAGACATCATGAAGCACATTGGAAACACTCTTGGCACCTATTTGGATCATGACAAAACCTATCTCACTTCTGGCATCATGTCAATGGCTAGGATATTGGTACACTTGGATACCAGGGATGGATTAGAGGAGGCAATCACTCTGAGATGGAAGCATTTTGTTAGAATACAAATTCTCGATTATGAAGGGGTCCCCTATAGATGCCATAGATGTCATGAAGTTGGGCATCTATACAAGGAATTCCCGCTCCCGAAAGGCTCAGATGCAACTGGTAATTCGGATCAAGTACAGGCTACGGTGAGCCCGACTGCACCCCCACCCGTCAATGCTACTGCAGACCGACGCAAAGGGAAGAAGTCTGCTTCGGGGCCCAAGCCCACCTCTGCTCCTCTTGGACCTCTCTCCCCCCAGATGACAAGGGCTAGGGCTGTTGCGGCCAAGCTTGCTTCAGGTAACTCTTCATCCTCTATCCATGTCTCTCTTATTAACTCATATGCATATGTTTCTTCAAACACACGATGCACTTCATCCTCCCCGCACTCTACCCATTTCTCTCCAGTGACTTGTCCCACCCCCTCCTCCCATCCCATTTTTTCGAAGCTCCCTCCTTCCATTCCTGCTCCTTCCCTCACTCACCCTCCCTCGGAACTATCTTCGGACTCCCTGATCTCTCATCCCTATCAGCTTCGATCCCTCTCCCACTCACATTCTCTCACATTTGAGACTGGTGGCCTCAGCCTGATAGAACATAATGGAATAAAACCTAGCTGAGGGCGACACTCTAATATTTCCAAAGTTATAATACAAGCAGGATTGGAAATAGTCGAGGGCAAACAAAATACACTTGAAGGGGTCCTTAGAGTGCAGACGACCTAGCCCATGGTTACCTCATAAAAATTCTATCCTTCAATTGTCATGGGTTGGCCAGCCCTGAAAGGAAATTGGCCCTGCGAATATTACTGCACTACACTCCTTCAGATGTTATTTTCCTCCAAGAAACACTTGATTCCTCTGAACATGTCATCTCTGCTCTCCAAGCTATCTGTCCAGGCTGGAACTTCCAGACATTGGACGCACAAGGATGATCAAGAGGAGTATTAATTGGTTCCAACCCTAGATCCATAAGAATCCTGAATCAATGGGGTGGGGAAGGTTTCCTCGGGGTGGAAATATTCTCATCCAATCTTGGATCAATATACCAGCTCATAAACATATATGCTCCTTGTTCATCCCGCTTACCCTTCTGGCACAACCTTCTCAACTCTTCCCTCTTATCAGCCCACAACCTTGTCATAGGTGGGGACTCAATTTCTATCTGGGACTAGCTGAATCATGGGGACCCCACACTAATGCAGACCCCCTGGCTGCCGATATGGCACAAATCCTTGAGTCCCACCATCTGATAGACATTCCAATGCCCTGGTTACATCCCACATGGAGCAATCACAAGATCGGGGAGGCATCGGTTGCCTGGAGGCTTGATCAGTTCTTGATACAAGAAGCTCTCACCAGCACAGGTATATCATATCGTTAATGGGTGGGCTCTGGTGGTATTTTCGATCACTCTCCTATATATTTGGAACTTGATCCTAGTCGAAGAAAGCCCTGCAGTCCATTCAAATTCAATGCTACTTGGTTGGCCTGTCTAGAGTACATTGAACTTGTATCCAAGTATTGGACTACCCATCCTATTGCACCTACATCCTCACCCTCATCTGCTTTTGCTGGGAAGATGAAAGATATCAAGAATCTTACAAAATCATGGGCCAGAGACAAAAGGAAAAAGGACGAGGACACCCTAAACAAAACATAAAAGGCTATTGCTGAGATTGAGTTGACCTTGAGTTGACATGCACTGAAGATAACAGATCACAACTCTCTCAACTAATCTCTGATCGATCCCAGATTCTCAAAGAGCAAGAAGAGAGCTGGCACCTTTGAAGCAGAGCCATCTGGCTAAAATCTGGGGATGATAACTCCAAATTCTTCCACCATTTCGTGAATGGATGCAAAGCTATCAACACAGTATGGTAGCTAATGGATCAACAGGGTAATCAAGTTCAAAACTTCCATCAACTGGCTCATATGGGAATAGACCATTTCCGCAACCTATATAAAGCCCCTTGATAACACAAATCTGGCTGAGATTATTAGAGTGGCTAGATTATTCCCACGATTTATGGATCAGGATTCTGAATAACAGTTAATGAGACCTGTCACCTTATAGGATCTTGAGAACACTCTGAAATGGTTCTAGAAAGACAAGTTACTTGGATTTCTTCAACATCATGGGACTGGATATCCTCAACTTGGTCAAATAATGTCGAACTACTGGAAGATTATACGATGCCTATAATTCTACATTCATTGCACTTATCCCCAAATCTGATGATCCTCATCATTTCTTTGATTTTAGTCCAATCTCCCTTTGCAACTGCATTTACAAGATCATTGCCAAAATCATCGCAAATTGTATCAAGCCCATTCTCTCTGAGCACATTTCACCTGAAAAATTCTCCTTTCTGCACCATCGCCAGATTCACGAAGCAATAGGCACTGCTCAGGAGGTGCTACACTCTATCAAACACAAAAAGCTCAAAAGTGTCATCCTCAAACTGGATCTCGCAAAGGCATTTGACCAAGCCAATTGGCTCTACATCTGCATGATACTCACGCACTTGGGTTTCCCCTACAATTTCATCAAATGGATCATGTGTTGTATCACCAATTTTTCCTTTAGTTTACTCATCAATGGCTTCGTGTCTCCTTTTTTCCACTCAGAAAGAGGACTTCGTCAAGGCTGCCCTCTCTCACCCCTCCTTTTTCTTCTCATAATGGAAGCTCTTAGTAGACTGATCATGAACGAAAAACACCTGGGTCGCCTGTAGGGCATCAGAACAGCTAAAGGATGCACCCTCACTCATCTGTTATTTGTAGATGACATACTCATTTTTCTCAATGGATCTATAGGTGATATCCTATCTTTTGCAACAGTTCTTGCAGATTTTAGTATAGCCACAGGCATGGTGTGAAATGCTTTAAAATCGACCATCACTATCAACAGATGATCCCCCCAGGAAAGAGGACTAGCCCTTAATCGATTTCCTTTTCCCTCCTTGAACCTTAAGATGGTCTCAGATATATTGGGTTTAGACTGAAACCCTCTGAATATCGCATAACAAACTGGAGCTAGCTTATTGCCAAATTGGAAAAAACGCATATGTATTTGGCACAAAAGATGGTTGTCTCAGGCTGGCCGGCTAACTCTACTTAAATATGTTTTCGAAGCCACTCCAGTTTATTGGATGTCCCTGGCTTGGATACCTAGGGCTATTATCTCCCACATTCAACGATTTTGGAGCAGATTCCTCTAGAATGGAAATAGAAAGGGACAAACATTTGCATGGGTAAAATGGGACAACATTTCCCTCCCCAAAAAATGGGGAGGATGGGGTATAAAAAATATGGACATCTTTGCAAAAGCCCTTGCTGCAAAAATGGGATGGGAAATCATGACAACCAAGAATCTATGGACACATGTGGTCTATATGAAGTACATCCGGCCAATGAACATCATTGATTAGATCTGGCTACCATCTTGGAGTCTTCGCAACATATCATCCATTTGGAAGGCGGTCATCACATCTCTGCCACACATTAGAAACGACCTTTCCTAGAGAATCATATCTGGGAATCAAGCTCACATCGACATTGATCCCTGGTCTGGAAGTGGGAATGCACACTCTCTCCCTCCTGATGTTATCAACCATATGTCTAAGCAGGGAATTCGTTACATAGCATAGATAACAGAGCCACATACCACAACCCTCTTTACACAAGGGTGGAAAACAACCAACCATCTCGAACTTTCGGGGCATATGCAACATGCTTGGTAGATCAATACATCAGCTCTAGAAGAATGTCACATTCGCATTGGTACAGGGGATGATGAAATCATATGGGCCCCCACTAAATCCGGGATCTGTACTCCAAAGGAAGGATACATGCATATATACCTGGATCATCTCCCACAAGACAAGATTGGTGGTGGCATCTCATTTGTAAGCTCAAGGCTCCTCCGCTCACCAAAATTGTTATGTGGTGTTCACTCAACTACATCGCACCTACCATGGATAACCTTCTTAAACGATCCGTTCATGGTCCCACTTGGTGTACCCTCTGCAGAAATGACTCTGAATCCATTGATCACCTTCTCCTTCACTGCAGATCCACTGATGTGCTCTGGTCATCTATCACTACAGATATGGGTATCAATCTGATTTGGCAGGGCTTGAATTTAGGGGAGGCATGGAAACTCTGGTGGAACTCTGCCTCATCAAATAAAGTTAGATGCCTCCCTTTACTCATATGTTGGGGCATTTGGCTGGCCAGGAATGCATCTATCTTCAAAGATAGTACCCCAAATTGGCATTTTATTTCGTCCAACATTATATCTAGCTACTCTAGCATCCCCGAAGACGAGCCTCCCAGACCTTCTAGAAACATCATTCCTGAGACCATCAATTTCAACATTCCTTGGGATTTTTTCGATGGATCAGCTCAGCCCATGGGATGCAGAGGTGACACTCTTCTTCACCTCTCTCATCAACACTCTTACAAAATCAAGATGGGTCTGGGACCCAGTACAAACAACTTTGCTGAACTAATTACTCTCTGTCATCTCCTTCAGTTTGCATTAGAGTATAACATCCTTCACTTACAAGTATTTGGAGATTCTAAAATCATCATAAACTGGTTCAACAAATCTGCATTATGTCATGTACACACACTACAATCTATATTATAAGATATTTGGCATTTGAAAGATCAATTCTCGTCTATCTCATGTACTCACATATACAGGAACACAACAGCATTTCCGACAAGCTTTCCAAGGAGGCAGTGATCCAACATAAGGGGCTTTGGCACATAGAGGAGCAGACTGACACACAACACTTCAACTATTATCACCATCCTTTCATAGATCAACCTAATATTGAAGACCAACAGGTCTGATTTTGACAGTTTTTGACAGCATTGAACGAAGATCTTGATATATCCGATCTAAATATTGTAATTATTGTAATTATGTTATTATAAGATTATGATGTACACCCCAATGGGGAATTTTGATGAACTATATGTACGTGACCACAGTCACAAAAATGCATATGCAATGCATCTACAACATGTAATTTTCAAATTTAATGAAAATTTTGATTTTTCCTTGGGAAAAAAATAATACCTCTATATAATATAAAAATATTTTTATAATTAATTTTAAATAAATAAATAGAATGAAAAGTATATCTTAAATTCAATTTTAATAAAATTTTTAATTTTCTAGTTGAATTTTAAAAGAGGTAAAGTATATACCCAAATGTAAACTTTGAATTATTAATTTCAATTTTCATTTTTTAATTTTTATTTTATTTTTATTGTAATTTTATAAAATGTTAAATTTAATATTATAATATTATTTAGATTAAGAATTTTTATTTATAATTTATAAAATTATTATTTAATTAAATACTTTAAAAATATAATGATAATTTTATAAGTAAAATTAGTTATCATTTTTATAGATGTTAATTATCATTAATATATAATATTTTGAAATTTTTGAGTATTATGAGGATTTGTGGGATTAGCTTGTGAGGAAGAAACTAAGAGCATTTCAGTGATCAAAATTAGTAGGAGATCTCATCTCACCTAGATCACAACAATACTTAAAATGATTGGATTTGTGTGCATAACGTTAATTTCTTTTTTTTTAAAAGTTTAGCAGTTCTTTTCATCATGTCGAATATATCACCCAGAACCAAACAAAGAATTGATCAAGGAATGTCTTAACAAAGTACCCAATCACCATCTTATATCTAAAACCCCATAAACAATGTTAACTTGAAACTTCAACTTAAAAAGTACCTTACTAATGTAACTTATCACTATTTTATCTAGCATCCATAAACTTATTAAATATTGCAATACATAATTTTAATTATATTATAATTATAATAAAATTATTATTAACAAAAAAAAAATATTATAAACATTTTAGAGATTAAATGTGAAAATAATAATATTTTGAAATTAAATTAATTTATCTAAACATAATTTCATTAAATATAATATATACTAAGCTTAAATAAGATTAATTTAATTATATATATAACATATAATATTTCCATCAACATTATTTATTTAAATTAAATAAATTTAATCAAACACAACTTATAATATTTTGATGTGTTATTCTTTTGAATTAGATTAGTTTTATCACATATCACATTTTGGTGAGTATTATTTATCTAAAAATAAATAATATATTTGAAATGAAAGTTTATTAATAAATTTATAAATTATTAAAATTATTTATTTTTGAAGTAAAGTATAATTATTTTAATTTATTTTTTTAGATTTATTTATGGAGATTTAAATTGGTGATTTATTGTAACATTTTTTATTAATCTACATTCTCATGAATATTTTTTAAAATTACTTATTTTTTTTAACAAGAACTAGAAATAGTTATTATTATTTTGATTAAAAGACATTAAATTAAATTTCAGTTTAGATACATGATTTACATAAGTAAGTTGAAACTAGTGGATATGATGGGAATGAAGTATACATTAACTACCATTTACACAATTATGACCTTGAAGTTTTTGAACAAAATGCTATAATATCTAATGTATTCCACTTGAACATACTACAATACTGACATAACAAAAACCAAAATTGATGAAGCATCAAAATATTGCATTAAATCATGAGGAGTTATTTCTCTACTTTAATTTGTGAGTCTCAAGCCATTAAGGGAGGGGGACATAACCCTTTTGCTTGTTACCAAAGTTCACTTTGAATTACCCTTGACTCCAAATTAGCCATATGATCAACCTTGGAGTAGTTTGATATGTGAACTTAGAGACCTTTATTTTTTGGGATACACTAATACATGTGATAAATCCACCTAAAAATCTGATTTAACTTTGTATTTTAGAGGAGAGATCTTAAATATAAATGGTGAATTATATTCAAGGAATTGCCAAAACCCTAATATGAGGCATAGGCTTTAGCAACAATGTTGAAAGTGTGACCTAAAACCTGAGCATATCTATGTTCTTCTTGATTTTTTGAGAAAAAAAATCTACCAAACCCCTATAAATATTACTTTAATTAAATAATTAAAGAAAATATATTTATATTGTTTTTCAATTAATACTTTATAATATTATTTATTTGTAACTTTTAAATTATATATATTTTTAAATAATTATTTGTAATTTAAATTTATCACTTTAATTTTATATAACAATTATTTAGTATTTTGGTTTATTTAGCATTGTTTAATAAAATAAATATTAGATATCATTTTTGGGATTCAAGTAAGTAAGTCATTCATCTATGATAATTTAGTAAGTCATTCACCCTTGTGAGCATCACGGGATGCAATGAGTGCTAAATGGACTATTCAAAAATCATGAGAAATTAGTCAACTTAGACTACCTCTCATGGAAATGGTCATAGATGAATAACTTACTTAAAAGCAGGTAAATCTCAAAAATAATATCTAATATAATGCATTGTGAAAATCCCTTATACTTAAAATAAATATTTTTTTAAACATTAATACGACAAGTTAGTTAAATCAAATATATTTTTAAATTTTTCTTATCAACAATAAAATTATAATTAAAAATAAAAATAATATTATAAAAAATGAAAATGATGTAAAATATATATAATTTTTAATCTATTTACAAATATACAAAATCAACTTTTAAATAGTATAAAAAATAAAAATACCTAATACCCTTCCTCCTTTTATCTTTATCTAATCCTTTGATTAGTGACAATGGGCGATGGATCACATTGTTATATCTTTAAATATATAATTTTTAATTTATTTACAATATACAAATCAGCTTAAACAATATAAAAAATAAAATATCTAATACCCTTCCTCCTCCTATCTTTATCTAATCCTCTGATTAGTGACACTGGGCAATGGATCACATTGTTATATCTTTAAATTAGGCAACATTAACCAACCAATTGGTTTAGGATTGTTCTTCAGGAATTAAATACTTATTGACTTACATTCATTAGAGATATTTAAGAGGAATATCTTAGTTCCTTTTCTTTTTCACTTTACAAAACTCCTTTTTTAAATTTGTCTTCTTGACTAAGGTAATTGGTTTCTCTTTTTTTTAACATGGTATCTTTCACAACTTTTATTTATATGAGGAAAGACATAAATGAGTTTGATGACATGGATTTATTAAAGGTAGTGATGTTCTTTGGACAGACAATAAAACAGTTTTTTTTCCATCTATCACCACCAGCCTTGTTTTAATAAATTAATGCAATTTCATCTTTTATAAATTTATATAGAATAACACAGAGAACAAAAATAGGATATGTACCTTTTTCTAAAATAAATATTTTGTTAATTTTTTTAATCACCATCTCATTTACTTTCATATATTTACACCCAAAATAAAATTATTGATTTACAAAACAAGAAAGACATTCTTAAAATTTTCCATTAGTCACCATCTCATTTACTTTTTACAGCCAACATCAATCTCATTTACTTTTTTTATATTTACACCCAACATAAATCATGGATTTACAAAACAAGAAAGGCACTCTCCAACCATATCAATTTTGTCAGTCTAATGCTACCCAAAAGCCAATTTCAAACCAGTTGTAAATCAATCAAACTCCAGATATCTATTAGTTTCTCACGTTTCCTCAGCTTACCTGTCCCTATTTTTTCATCAAGAGATTTGACCACTCCTTAATATAAATGTTTTAGCTCTTGAAAGTTTTATGGAATCAACTGGACCATACAAATCAGATTTAGGTGGTGTCATCTGGACCACAGAACTCAGTTTTGAGTAAATCAAATTTATGTGCGAGCTCAGAGCTTTGTACTGAGAGAATGGGAAACAGTCAGAGAAATTTAATTGGATGGGAAAGGTTTAAGGGTTCTGCAGAACCTGTAGATAATGGGGATGGAGATGATGTGTAGGTGCAACTGATTTTCAATGGTACTTAGATTCGTCATCCCTGTCAGGAGGAAGATTATCCTTTTACCTCTCAGTCATTTGTAAATAGAGCTCTTTGCAACCACACAAATTTTCACATTTTCCAAATCGATCTGTCATTTTCATGGTCAATCTCTTCTGGGTGCCAAGAACGTAGCAAAGCTATATTAGTCTGTCTGTCATGGTTCTCTTCTGCCTGAGAGACCAAATACAGCTGCAACAGTGCACCAGAGCATTGTTTTTAGATTGAGAAAATTGGGATAATCACGTTCTGGTTGTTGCTGTTGTTGCTCTTTTCATGATTTGGAAAGGATACTTCTCCCCACTTGTGTTATATGTAGTATAGGTGCTTTTTTAGTTGCATATGGGCAGCCATTAAAGTACAGTATGACCACCGTGGTTTTATTGTGTTAATAAATAATGATAAGGCTGTTGCAAATACTTCCGTGATTACCATTTGGTTCTAATCAATTCTTACAGTGTCTCAGCCAATGGCTTTTGTCCTGCAAGTTGGACTAAAGGAGCATAAACTGCAGGCTTTTTATTAATGTAGGCTGCACATATTTGCTGTAGACACTTTTGAAAGTAGTCCCATGCCTTCATATATCCTGGGTGGAAGCTCAGAAATCATAGTCTCACCTCTACAGTACTGCCTTTTCTGTTACAGATCATATGCTGCTGCAATTTCATTAAGATTT
Source organism: Pinus albicaulis (assembly GCA_034641835.2). Lineage (NCBI taxonomy): Eukaryota > Viridiplantae > Streptophyta > Pinopsida > Pinales > Pinaceae > Pinus > Pinus albicaulis. The sequence continues at coordinate 387,890,611 of CM076582.1, read as the reverse complement.
TAGCTGCTGCAGTCTTGTTTCCTGCTGCTTGCCTGAGGAATCTGCTGCTGAACTTCATTGTCCTGGACAAATCCTTCCAGTGGCCTACATTTAATCAAGGCTGCAGCCTTTGCAGGCTGACTGAGCATAGGCCAAGAAGGCTTCCCACCTGATTATTTCTGTCCAGTGTTGCAGATTTGCCATTGACTTACTGCAATTGTCAATTGTAGCTACACTCGCATTCTCAGGCTTTTCCTATGGATCTGTGTGCTCTGTGCGTATAAAGGGTTACTTCAAGTGATTCTGGCAGCATACCTAATTGGGGAGGAATAATGCTGGATCCTACAGGTATTGACCCTAGTACTCATAGGTTGTTTCTAGACAAACTGATGTCTCATGCCATCGTGCTGCTGATGCTGTTAGCTTGCTCTACCAGCTTGTATTCTCAATCCCCCTATCCTGGATTGTTCTGAGGAATAATATAGGGATTGTCAACCTGGTAACGGACTCCCAGATGCTTGTGTGGGAAAGAAAATGCTCTTCTTCCCACGCAAACAATGCACAGATTCTAGGTTAATGTAGGTTGAAGATTCCGTCTGTCTACTTCCACTGCGTGAAAGCTGCTTTTCAATTTAACCGAAATCATTCAATGTTTGTGCTGGAACCAAATTGAAAAGTCTGAAACGTTTTCCTTTAGGGATTTTCGAGCAAAATTCATTGAACAATGTTCTAAGAATCAAATTTTGGAATGCAAACTTCCACCGACTAGTGTGGGAAATCCTTTATACTCTTGTTGGTATTTTGATTATGCTTTGACATTAGTGGTGATGAGATCTCAGAACCCAAGTTTGGAAGTAGTGGCTAGGAAGGGCAGGTTGAGTGAACAGAAAGTCTTCTAAAATGAAAAGAAAAGGTCTATTGACATGCAGAACTGATGGGGAAACAACGTGTTGAATGCTTTATTGTCTGAACTCTGCTCCAATGGCTGCCATGGAATCATTGAATCTGTATCTCTCGTGCACTCATTCAACACCCTTGTTCATTAGTTTAAGAATCACTCATTGAGCAGCCTTGCTCATCAGTTTCAGAATCAGTTGAGAACAGTCTCGAGACTTTAAAAGCACCCAAGTATATATAACTGAATATTTATAGAAAAGGTGAGAGTTTTTATTATTGTAGAAACCATTCCAATAAGCCAAACGATAAAATATTAACAGTAAAGATGATCAAGTTAAAGGATTTATACACTGTAATCAGTGCAGTAGTTCCACTATATGTGACGATGTTTCTGGCTTATGGGTCTGTGAAATGGTGGAAGATCTTCAGCCCGGAACAATGTGCAGGTATCAATAGATTCGTGGCCATATTTGCAGTCCCACTTCTCTCATTTAAGTTCATCTGTAAAATCAATCCTTATGAGATGAACTTCAAATTCATTGCAGCAGATGTGATATCCAAAGCCATAGTGTTACTAGTGCTGGGTCTGTGGGGAAGATTTGCTAAAAGAGGAAGCTTGGATTGGGTTATCACGTTATTTTCACTTTCAACTCTCCCCAACACTCTCGTCATGGGCATACCCCTCCTGAAGGCCATGTATGGGGGAAACTCAGAGCTTCTGATGGTGCAGACAGTTGTCTTGCAATGTATTATCTGGTATACTCTTTTGCTGTTTTTGTTTGAATACAGAAGTGCCAAGATACTCATAGCTGAACAGTTCCCTGGGGCGGCTAATTCCATTGGTTCTTTTAAAGTTGGATCAGATGTTATGTCCCTGGATGGAAGAGAACTTCTGCAGACCGATGCCGAGATGGGTGAAGATGGAAAACTTCACGTTATAGTGAGGAAATCATCTTCCTCGCAAGGGAATTCTGCTCCTGCTTCTCAGAGATTTCAGCCATTGAATTCCATCAAATCCTTCCCTCTTGGAAGGCCTGCTAACCATCATAATACAGACATATATTCTCTTCAATCCTCCCGGAATTTGACTCCCAGGGACTCCAGCTTCAACAGAGCAGATTACGTTTCTATGATGTCAAGCCGAGCAATGAGCCCCCTGCGATCAAATACAAACAATGGCAATAGCAACAACAACAGCCCACATGTCTGTGACGCCAATTCCCTTCATTCTTCCCAAGGCCACACACCCAGAACATCAAACTGCCACGAAGATCATAACAGAGACCTTAATTCTGGGATTAGGACTACAAACTCCAATTCAAACTGTAATGGAGGATTCTGTCATGGATACAAGAGCTACATCGGTACTTCAGAGCCCTTGGAGAATGGCATACAGGGGGATACGGTACATGGGAGTAGCAGAGAACAACAACAACTACCTGGCGGTGGTCTCATCAATTCTGGCTGTAGGAGTTTGTGTAACGGAAATCATTTGGGAGTGAGTTTTTCACCCAATGCTGTGCAGTTGACGAAGAGAATTCCGGATTCCAGAAGTTCTCCTAAGATTGATGATGATGCCAAGGAATTGCATATGTTTGTTTGGAGTTCTAGCGGTTCTCCGGTGTCTGAAGGAGGTTTTCAATTGTTGGGTGGAAGCGATTTTAGCATGGGAGATAGTTCGCGTCGAGAGTTCGATAATATCAGAGAAGATAGAGGGCCAACCACTCCTGTCAATGATCAAACGGAGGCTGGAGGTACTTTTGCTTATTGCTTATTTTGTCTGAGAGGTCAAGTATGAGTATTTCTAAGCTATTTTAGGGCTGTTTAGCAGTTGGAAACATGGTTAAAATTTGTTTTAAACACAAGCCAAACTCAGTTTTTGTAACAGTACTAGTTGTAACTTCTGATAGAAAATCTATGTTTCACAATTGCATCTCTAGAGGCAGGTTTTTATTTTTTCTATGTTGAAATGCAGAACTTGTACAACATGTTTTCTGACATTCCTGGGAAAGTTCTGTGATTAGCCATTGGAAAAATTATGGGTGATAATTGAGAAGCTTGTTTCGAAGTTGATTATCGAATGCATGTAAATAAAGCATGTAACAGCTTGTTCATATAGGGCAATCTTTTTGGATACTAGTTGGAGGATGCGGTTGTTCTGTACTGCCCAGGAAGTCAATTGTTGAGAATACTGGAAGCTGTAGACTATTATCTGAGGACATAAATCTGGTACTCGTGGGAGAATGATTTATAGTGTGAACAACATTTTTTTCCCAAGGAAAGAAATTAGCTTTGAAGGTTAGAGTGAGGTTTTCGGGTACTATGTCAGCCCATAAGTATACTCATTTAAGAGTTCACAATGCTCGCAGTCAATGAATATTGACTTGAAGCCAATAAAACAATATTCATAAACACAATTCCATTACATCAATATATATTATAACTCATCATGTCCTTGTGGGGATTTGAACCTGGGTGGGGAGGATAGCCACCATTCAGCTCAAACACCCAAGATAACCCCCAATTGACAGCAGTGTGAACAACATGGCTAAAACTACACTACATATAATTACTCTTTCCTGAAAAATAGATTATAGTGTCAGTTGAATTTTGTTAGATTGGACAATTCTTAATACGAATTCTGCCCTTACCAGAATAAGTTTCCCATAACTATGTTCAAAAGTAGCTTATGAGAATACCTTTGGAGAGATGAAATTCTTAAACTTCAAAGTCCATAATAATTACTTGGCTGATTATGAGAGAGCTACAAGGAAAAATATAAATCTTCAAACATAAGAGGTTTAACTTCTTGCTAGTTAGAAAGGTATCCACATTTATTATATTAAGGAAGAACAAACTTTGTTCTCTAAATGCTTGTCAAGATCCAGGCTTCCGAGGTTCATGTTTATAGTATATACAAGGTATTATGTTTACTTCTAGACTAAGGTTGTCATTCCGACAAGTTTCGCTCAATGTTGATCTCCCGTTGTTTTGCAGGCATGATACTCGAACCACCACAGGCTGAGGAAGACCCCCAGGAAGAGGTCTTCAGTTTTGGAAACAAAGGTACTGTGATGGCAAATGTAAGAGCCGGGGATAAAGACGGTCCAAGGCTTTCCAAGTTCACCTCAAGCTCTACGGCAGCTCTTACACCAAGGCTACTGGGTGAAGCTGATGGAGAACGAAATGAGTCGCCTCCAGCAGTTGTTATGATCAACCTAATCCTCAACATGGTCTGGCGTAAACTTGTGCGAAATCCAAACACCTATGCAAGTGTCATTGGAATTACCTGGGCTCTGATTTCTTACAGGCATGATTTAAAGATTTCTGCCTAATCTTTACTCCTCCTGGAATAGGCGAGGGTTGATGAAACAGCGTTGTTGTTGTTGTTTTGTGTATTTATTTATCATGACTTGCTTGTATTCTTCTAAACAAATAGACAAACAAAAATAAGGGCACAACATTACAGAATGAGGATTAACTTTTCAGGCACTACATTTTTTTTCATTTGATTTATTGAAAAAATGTTAGAATGATTGAGAATATGCTGCATTTCAAGGCCAAAGTATTCCTAAAACACCTATTACTCGATAGCAGGCATAATACAGACGCTAAAAAAGCTTTTCTGGTCATAGAATGCTTTCAGAATCTGTACCTAAAATGAAATGAATTCGTTCCATTCCAAAGTACCCATCATTCCCACATGTATGCTGAGAAAATTGTTTCTTAGACACATTATAGAGACTAGGAAGTTTACTGCTGTTTTGGTCTTAGAATACTTTCAGAATCTGTGCGTAAAATGAAATGCATTCGTTACATTCCAAAGTACCCATCATTCCCACATCTATGCTGAGAAAATTGTTTCTTAGTCACATTATAGAGACATAAAATGCAAAGTGGATATCGATTTCTAAGCAAATGCCAAAAGAAAAAAGAGTAGGAAGTTTACTCCCGGGTTTCAAAAATTGATCCATTTGAAACCAACATTGTCTTACAAGCTGTCACACAAAAAAATAGATGAGGCTCCCTGTTGAGCATCGAAATCCCTGCCCACAAGCATTTTTAGTTTTTAATCATATTTTCTTGATTCCAGTTATAAATTCTCTGACATTACTCTCAAAATGCAGGTGGAATTTTGCCATGCCTCAGATTCTTGAAGGTTCTATAACGATTTTATCAGATGCAGGCCTTGGGATGGCCATGTTTAGTCTAGGTGAGTTACTTTAGACCACAGCCTAATCCCTCTCTCTTGTTTTTTAAATCTAATAGATAAACTTTGTGTTCATCACTAGCAGCCCTGAACCAAGAATATATTTATTGGCTAGTATTCAGTTGATATGTTCTTGACATTTTCCTCCCAAGAAAATTAAGAATTGCTAAGACTACAAATTACAGGTATTTTATTGAAAAACAATATGGTACAAAATATTGAAAAGCATTTCATGCATATGTATCATTCTTATAGTTATTATTTTCATAATAGGCAATCAAAGTATCTTTGTATCCCCCTGCAGTCAATAAGAATAGGTGAACTCGTAACAAGGTTCCATTTCCATCTCATCTTTAACTAAACAGTTTATAACCTCCAGATACTTTATCTTGCATAAATAGATACAGTGACCATTAAAGCCATTTCCTGAAGCTATTGCAGGCACTGGCAAATGGTGATAAGGACTATAGAAATAACGTTTGGAGTGAAATGAATCACTGAACTTTTTGGATGACAGGTTTATTCATGGCTCTTCAACCTCGACTTATAGCATGTGGCAAAACAAATGCAATCTTTGGAATGGTCCTTCGCTTTCTTACTGGACCGGCAGTTATGGCAGTTGCTTCAATTGTAGCTGATCTTCGAGGCCGCATTTTGCATATTGCAATTGTGCAGGTGGAGTCTTTTGTCTTTGATTTGATAATGCCCCTGTTTTCTCTCTTTGCTCACTTCTATATGCCGAAACTTATATCAAAAGAATTGTGTTGAGAGTTTGCTTCGAAGTGCATTTGATAGCATCTAGTTTAGAGAAAAAAAAATGAATATTAGATAGGCAAATTGAACACTCAGATTTAAATAGATTCCACAGTCTGCCAAAGAAATCTCTCCACCAATGAAGTTTGCCTAGAAATGATCTATTGTTTGCTGAATTTGTCCACGTGAGTAATCCAACTTGTAGGCCTTCAACCAAGGACATTTCTTGTATCAAGGCAATACCTCAAGGCTTATGAAACCTAATAGTGAGATGAAAAAGTAAGACTCCCTCCAGTTTATCCTAGTAGAGAATCTCATCGAGGAACCTTCTTCCTGCTGCTCCACTAAAAACTGAGCCCCTGCTATACCAATCTGACCATAGATTTTCAGTTGTCACAGCAAAATATAACAGGTAGCTGTGACTACAGTTGTGTCTTATGTTTGATGAGTAGTGTGTTTTTCTCTTTGAAACATTGTGAATATCTGCATATTCCTTTGCAGTCTTAGGAATGTGATTGCATGGCAGAATGAAATTATGATTAGTTTCATTGTTGACCATCGTAATAGCATCTATTGTGGGTGGCTGAAACTAAGCCTGTTCTGGACCCTGGTTGATAGCTGAAAGTTTTACTAACAACAATTCTGTTTTTTGACCTGTTCTTTTGGTGCAGGCTGCGCTGCCTCAAGGAATTGTTCCTTTTGTATTTGCAAGGGAGTACAATCTGCATCCTGACATTCTCAGCACGGCGTAAGAATGCTTGACTTCTTCTTACACATCAAAATTGAGTTGTCACAGAATCGGATAGGTCGTGGACTACATTTTTGTGGGAGGAATATGATATATGATTATACTGAAATTTTTGGTTGTAGAGTAGGTTTCTGTACAAGAATTATGAAAGAGAAAACTAAGAATACTAAAGGTAATAATGAATGAAGAAAATAAGAATGTAAAATGTGAATTACGCTTGGTACAGCCCTATCAATAACAGAGAGACAAATGCAACTAGGTGGTATAGTTGTTTCTTTTTCTTTGTTGTAAGGTATTTTACACCAGAAATTTCTATACTTAGTGCAGTAGATAATCTGTCTATTCAAAGCATGATACTTGTATTATGAAAAAGGAAGCAATTGTCAGCCTTTAATATGCTAAGCCATTGATTACATCAAAATAACCTCCCACCTTCCTATGCTTCTAGGGGTGCAGCTCAATTTACCATTACCGTGATATGAAGACTTTCTGGAAATTTGTGCAAGGTTTCAATCCCTTGATTTACTGTGTCCACCATATGTGGGGGTCGCATATGGGTTCACCTAGAGGTTATAGTGGTAGCGGTCAGAATCAACTCTGTGCCACGGGAATATGAGCCTGGCCAAGTTGCTGATTAGTTGCTGATTCCTGTAGACCTTCCTATCCTTCCAAGTAGAGCAAGTGCATGAGATCAAGCCCCTTAGCTTATCCTAAGTTTAAGACAGATAAGCTGGACATTGAATAATTACACTTTACTGTGAATTCTTCCACAGGTCTTTGCTCTGGCTTTAGTCTTCTAGGTTGCTGAAGTTGTTTCCCGGTTATAATACTGAAGCTGACATTGAAACACTGGTGTTGTTTTTCAGTTAGTATGGATGGTTTATGAGTTTTTGGATTTAGATGAAATGTAAGAGACGGAGACCCTCATAGGTCAATAATTGCTTGGCACTGTTCTTAGAATCTGAAAATAAACTTCTTTTTAGGCTAAGGACACACTTCGTCAGTAATCTCAATCTTATATTTCTCTCCTGTAGAAAAGCTATTCCAATCTGTTTTCTTCTCCCTCAGTGAAATAGAAACAAGATAGATGGGTACTCTGATTAACATTTTTGAAGTGAGCGATAAGAAACATATTTAGCAGTCCCAGCACCCTGATATGCATCCATTAGGAACGTCTCATTGACTTTGTTTTCGCATACTGTCTTTAAATTGAACTTTGTTCAACCTATTTCAGTAGCCACTTTGACTATCAGAGTCAACTGTGATGATTGGTTTTTATGTTAACCAGCTGGTGCAGAGCTCCAAACCCTTGGTGAGAACACAGATGCCTAATAAAACATGTTGCTATGTTTAAGTCATCAGCTTTTTCTACTCAAAATTAAAATAACCCAAGCTTTTTCTGCTCAAAATCAATATCTGGATCTTTATCAGCTTTCTGTTGGACAGATCATCATATACCTATAGACTGGCATATCTGTACATTTTTTAATTGAATATGATATAAAAAGAACAATTGACGACTGGGGGTGCTGATCAACATACTTCATTTAAGTCCGCTTAGATCAAAATTTGGTCTGTGAATTGGATTTTTGGGAAATTTTCTTTTTCATGTCACTATGAGAAGAGGCAACTGAGCTCAGAGCTGACATTTTGTTCGTATGATGCAGGGTGATATTTGGCATGATTGTGTCTCTACCAATAACGCTATTATACTATGTGCTTCTTGGACTCTGAGTCTGGTCCTCTTTCCTTAAATGTTTGGAACCTCGGGATGAAGCTCAGGGAATGATGAAATTGAATTTTGAAACCGAGTAGCAACAGTAAGATTAGTTGCAGTACCAAAGTCTTTTACAGAATCTCTGCGCAGGAAACACTAACTCAATAGCTTGAAGAGACAAAGCGGTATATAGTCTTCCCTCCCGCGATTATATCCATCTCCTTTCAAGGAGACATACAGTTGGAATCATGATATGCAGATGCCAAACTCTGGATGTCAATGACATTATCTCCCACCAGGTGTTTCTGCTGAATACGCAGTGACAGAAGTTGGAGTGATATGGGTCATGACTAGTTAATTTGACCCAAATTTTTGTGCTTTCTGATCAAATACATGCAAGTTCAACTTTTTGGGTTGTATAATATCGATGATTGGCAAGAGCATGATGTTTATATATATAGTTATAGAGATAGAGATAGAGATAGAGTAATTTTACAGCTGATTCGAAGAACGCTACAAGTAAATAGAGATCTGTCCATCCCAGTTTTGGTTTACTTGGCCCAGGATTCAAATTCCTGCTGGTCTGTGACCTCTAAACGTAAGAAGGCTTGGCAGATTTTTTTGGCTGCTGTGTCTTCTTTATTGAGGATGGGTTGTTATACTTGTCGAACTTGTTAATATAATGGTATACTCCAGTGGAGCAGAGGATCCATCCTTGGTTCAGTTTCAGAGATGTATGTTTGGATTTGTAAATATATCTATTCCTCCATGGTTCTTGTGGTTGAGGTATGCTGTGAGGTTTGCTGTGTGTTACAGATTTTCAGTTTTGTGGTGATTTGGTATTTGCATGTTCCTCTTGTAAATTTTTTGGATTTGTCTCTGTACATGGATGATCTTTTTGTACTTTTTGAATGGCTGTTAAGGTTTTTTCTTTCAAAGAAGGTTTGAAATAGTAGAATTGGTTTTTTTGTTTTTTTCCATGAAAGAATTATTTGAAATGATGATAGTCGGATTTGCTTTTTGTTTCTTCCTCTTAACAATCCAGATGACTTGTTTATTGGAATATGATCTAGACTCTGTATATGGATGATTTTTTTTTTTTTTTACATTATTGTATTTTGTAGGGCATTTTTTATGATTCCAATTAAGTTGAGTTTAGGTTCCCGCTAGTTTTAGTGTTGGATGGAAGAATAATTTGTTTTTCTTTTGGATGTTGTTATCAAGGTTGAGCGTAGGCTAGGACCAGTCTTAATTTTGAATGGAAGAACAATCTATCCTCTCACATACATGCTAGAACAATAATTTATCGTTTTGCATGCTGTCAACAAATTGTGCAAGAATATCCTGATGGTGAGACGGTTTTTGAACTCTAGAGGTGGCTCCCATCCTCAATCCTTCCCTATCAAATTTAAACCAACAGCATAATAAGACTAAGCCCTAAATCCTAATGGATAAATAAAATCAAATATAACTATAACTTGCATTTTTTTTTTTTTTTGGTTAGTTAGAGGGATCAGCAACACCAGGCAGCTTTCACACGCGCGGCGTGGGGTCCAACCCCCCGGCTACCACTATAACCTCTCAGGGAAACACCCAACCTGCAAGAGCAGTGCTCGGATAAGACGAGACATGAACTCGTGACCTGCTTAACAGCACGAACGCCTTAACAGTGCATCCGCTGACCACTAGACCATGCCCCTACGAGCCACTATAACTTGCATTTAACTAAATGTACAAATAAATAAATAAAACAATATTTTAAACATATAAAATATTTTGTTATTAAACATAAATTGAAATATAATTTTAATTTTTAATATAAAATTTTAAAATTAAAATAAATCTCTATTGATTTATTTATAACCAACCAATTATATTAATGTTTTCTTATTAAATTTATTTTTACATCATAAAGTTTTTTTAAAGAAAAAACACCTTTATTTTTGCTAGTGAATGTTCGTTGACACATTTGTCCTTTTGTACAAGTTTATTGGCTAGACCTTTATTCTGAATCTGAATTTATTTTTGAAATAAGTGAAATTTGTTTTTATGTTTTATTATTATTATTATTTTTTGATTAATTTTAATATTGAATTGAAGAACAATTTTCCATTTTGGATGGATTTTGTTAGGATTGAGTTTAACTGATCTCAGAGTTGGATGGAATAACAATGTCTATTCTCTAGACACTCTCACTAGAATTGTGCAAAGCCTATGAATGGTGAAACAATTTTTATCCCGAAAAATAACTTCCACCCCAATCCCTCCCTCTAAAATTCTAACCAATAAGTCAATGAAATCAAATATAACTGTTTTTTTTGTTTATCACATTAAAAATGTACTAACATATTTAACTAAAGTGTGCAAATAAATAAATAACTAACATGTTAAAAGTATAGAGCATATAGTTTCTTTATTGAAACAAGATACTTTCATTATTATGATGGTTGATGAAATTTTTACTCATTTATTTTACGCTAAATTTATTAAAGGTATAAATTAAAATATAATTTTAGTTTTTGATATAAAAATTTTAAAATAAATTTATTGAAGATATACATTGAAATATAATTTCAATTTTTAATATCAAAAAATCAAATTAAATTTATTGAAGAAATAAATTGAAATATAATTTTAATTCTTAATATCAAAATTTTAATTTTAATTTATTAAAAGTACAAATTGAAATATCATTTTGATTCTTGATATAAAAAAATTAGATTTCAAATTTATTTTTATTAATGTACTAATTTTTTCTTCAGTTAAATTTATTTTCAAATCATGAAATAAGAGGTTTAATCACAGCAAAGCTCTTTTTTTTTTTTTTTTTTTTTTTAAATTATAACTTTATTCTTGCCTGTCAATTTCTATTAGCATATTTGTCTTTTTTACAAGTGTATTGACCAAGTGTCTTTATTCTTGTCTGGGAATTTTTTGATATATTTGTCTTATCTTTCTTTGATTTAATTTATGTTGATATGTTTGTCTTTTTGTACAAGTTTATTGATGACATATTTGTTTTTTTCAAGTTAATTTACTTTTCTTTGATTTTATTTTCAAAGGAATAGTTAGAGGATTTCTACTAAAAACAAAATCTGGATTATGGGCTAGAACCTTATGTAATTCATCGAGTTCCATCAAGTTCCTACTCTTTGAAGTCCACTACACATGCAACCTATGCTTATGGCATTTTTTTGCCAATAATTCTAAATAGATGCCTACTAGAAATATGAAATAGATGCCTACTAGAGATCTTAAATAGATGTCTAAATACAAATAGAACTCGTGCAATATTAGAAACTAAAATTTACGATGGAAATTTCCAAAAACTTGCCACCAAAGGCACATCTTTATAATTAGCTTAACTGGTCTGGAGTTGGGATCATCTTTCCTCTTTTTCTTGTTGCCTCTTCACTAAATTCAGTATTTGCTGGAACATGTTGAACCCACATCAAACAAATCCTCCATCTTTGCCATTTTGTAGTGAATAGATAGTCTTTAATCCATTTTGGAGGCGGTCAATTTTAATTTGCATTAGCTTGAGCTTAGAGCTGGTTAACAATTGTAGAGAATTGTGAACCTTTTCCTTAGATTTTTGTCATTGTTTGAAGGTGAGTTGCATGCTCTCCATGGCCTTGAGAACCCTGTCCAAAATTGCATTAATCTTAACGAAGTCAGAGTCACGAGAAGATAAGACCACATTCGATATGACAAAATTACCCATCAACAAACACCAGATTGCAGGGACTAACTTGGTTAAACACTGAGATGTTGGAACCCGACCATGTAATGTTTAAAGCTTAGAGAACGATATATATACTTATTCAAAATCACAAACTTGAGGGAACCCAATTTTATGGAAACCATCAGGACTTATGTTATCATGCTCTGTCTCCATTGAATGCGGGATTTAAAGTCTCCATAATAAAATGACTTCTACTGAAAGCACCACTTACCACTGAGAGAGGAGGGAAATGGCTCAGATGTGAAGTGAATTGAATGCCTCTTTCTCGGCTAGCTAATTAAACATACCCCAACACTGATCCGAGGATACACCAGGCTGAGGGAGAATGAGTGCGCGAGCCAAGTGTTAACGCTGAGACAACAGTGGTACTCCACGGGGACGATCGAGGCCAGTTAGTAAATGATAACCACAAAACCTTGGAGGCCCTCAAATAAAATATGTTGATTCTCCAACAAACTATATGGTTCATACAATATTCAACTTTCCTCCATATTGAATGTTCATAAACAAATTATGATATTCCACCTTTGCTATATGAAAGCATCATGGTAATGGGATTATTGTTTGATGATCATTGTTCAATTCTTCAGTCTCTTGACAACCTCATTCCTCTATTTTCTAATGTATCTGCTATGGAATTGAAATTCCTTAAAACATGGAAGAGATCAAATTATTCAAAATGCTGAAGTTGAAGAAGGATCCTCAACTCCAACGGAGAATGGATCACTTTATGGTGATGTTTAGCCTCCCATACTCGTCAAGTCACTATCATTGAGTCACCAAATATCATAATTATCTTAATTTTCTTTTCGATGACTAGTTTTAAACCTTTCCAAAAAGTGAGGAATTATATTTGATTATTGGTTGTTGATCCCAATCCCTACACATATTGTGACTCATTTTTTCCATTGGGGCCAAGAATCATCCCTCCCATGTAATCGCCTCCTCCCACATTTATCCAATTTGATTTGTCTGCTAGGGTAAACATGAGACGAAGAGTTACTATGACATGACCCGACTCTCAAGCTCTAGTTATGGAAGTGGGGTCGACAAACTGATAACTCACAACATCCCTCAGGGCTATAGGGCACTCAGGGGCCAAAAGACTACCCCAGGTGATAAAACCCTAAGCTTGGGCTTGTTTTCACTACCTAAAGCCCACAACAACATGTATGACAAGGTATGGGTGTAGTTATAGGCCTCCAACTGCATGCATAACACTGCCTCTATGTGGTCATCACCTAACTTGCCCAGTCTAGAGGGTGCGATCCTAGGATTTGAGCCACCTTTCCAAGCCAACCTCAAGTCAACTACCCAAAACTGCCTGCAACTTCTCAGAATGATAAATGACATAATGACAAGGCTAAACATTCAATCTCGAATAAAATTTTTAACCTAGTCTGCATAATCCATAACAGACATTCTATCAAACACATCACAAACATGTAAGCTACAGGTCATGAATACATATCTGATCATAATAGTTTGAGATTCATCTGAGACTCACCAAGAAGGCTCTATGCCCTCTCCACATGGCTGCAACAACACTTATTATTCCATACAGTAATCAACCAATCAATAACTAAACAATTGATGACAAGAGCCATACATGGTACACATCATATAAACAACATATAACTGGAAAATAACTGGCATATAAACCATGATAGCTCAACCATAATTTCACCAACACAATCATTACAAATATACATGAATCATAGTAGAAGAATAACTATTATTAATATGTGAAAATACTGACCAAGTCAGGGACTTCCATGTACCACATGACCATAGATTGAGTTGAACCAAATATTTATTTCATCCAATCACCTTCATGCTATATTCCAAGCATGAATGTGGGATCTCATGGAATAAACTAAAACAAAACCTCAACCCAACCACCTCAACCCTTAACCAGTGATTCCACCTCTACCGTTGGACATCATTAACACCAACCATTTTAGTCTTTATCCAAGTTGTAAAAGGATCCAAGAATTAATAACTCAACCCACAACTTTTTAGGGCTCCAGATCATTTGTCCAACCTGGCTCCAGGGACTAATAACTCAACCCACCAAAGGCTCCAAAGCGTTTGTTCCAACTTAGGCTCCAAAACTAGTAAATCAACCCAAGTTGGCATTTGTTCCAACCCACAACCATCAGGGTTTTGAGCACCAATTAACAAAAATGATAAGTGGAAAAAATAACAACACCATAGCTATTTAGGAAATGGAAAGGCAAGGCTAAAACCACTATCAATCCAAACAAATCTCCATGTCAATGACAACACATAACCAAAAAATCACATGCATATGCCATGCAACCAAAAATAACAAGGAAATCACACATGCAACCTGTTACCTATCAAACAATCCAGTTGTTGATTGAAATATTCCCTTGTGCTTTCCTTCTTTCCTAAATCCAAGTGAATACTTGAGTGCTCCAAGCATGCTCTAAGTGTGCAAGAGTATGAGAGAATGAAATGAAAGATCCAAAACTAAAATTTCGACAATAGGTGTGAGCTGATCTTCAAAAATCTTTTTATCATTCAGGCTTCTATTTTCTTCATTTTCATTCAATTTTCCTCTCATGAAAATATGTTTCTCGTCACCTTCTTTTTCTCCTATTTTCTTTATTTTCATAAATAAAATGTCAATTAATGTCTCTTTGCCTTCGTCAATGCCTTTGTCAATTTTTATATCCATTAATTAATCACTAGTAATACCCATCACTATGTTTTTCCCAACATTAAGCTTGGAATACATGTCTCATGACCTTGGTTTTATTTTACTTACATGGAAAATCAACTAGGGGTTATTACAAACCCCTCCCCCTTAGGGAAAAGTTGTTGTTGGTGTTTTATGACACCTATGACCAATAAATCATTGAAAACACAACATACTACCCATGGAGCTTTATAACATACCTCGATGCAGTATTTATAATGAATAACCACTGCAAACCATGACCACCATGAAAAACATGACAATCATACAGTCATACCACTTATTGGAGCTTTATAACACAACTCATTGTGACATCTACAACACTATCCATATATATATATATATACCAAAAACTCATTTTCTTGAACCAACATATAATGAAGGATATCAAGTCTCCATCTAATCAACCATCTCCCATGTAGCTTCATCAGGCCAAATTTTTTTCCATTGCACTTTAACTTGCTCGATTTCTTTGTTTCGAAGCATGAGCTATTTCCATTGCAATATGAATTGTGGTTATGGCTAGAATTCTCCCTCTTGTTCCACCTGCAATACAAACCATTCAATCACATGATTAACATCTTGGATATACTTCTTAAGTAATGAAACATGGAAAACAACATGTACTTTAACAGTGGGACGCAATAAAATTTGGTAGGTCACTGGTCCAATGCTCTTAAGGATCTTGAAAGACCTACAATACCGATGTGCCAACTTGGCACATGACCCAATCCTTAATGAGCTCCTCTTGGGATTTATGTGCAAGTACACCTATTCCCAAACTTGAAACTCCTTAAATATCCTGTGTTGATTTGCATAACTCTTCTACCTATCTTATGTTGTCTTCAAATTCCTTTTAATAACCTGCATTTCATGTTTCATCTCTGCCAACATATCTGGTTTAATCAGCACGCTGTTCACTGGATCACTCTAGCTGATAGGAGTATTACAACTTCGCCCATAAAGTGCCTTACAATGACTGATCTTCAAATATACTTGATACCCATTGTTATATGCAAACTCTACCAGTGGAAGATACTCTTCCCACTTCCGTTGTTGATGCATGCCATACATCCTCAACATGCCCTCAAGAATCTTGTTAGCCCTCTCAGTCTATCCATCTTCCTGCGAATGATAAGTTGTACTAAAGGCTAACTATGTCCCCAAACCTGCAAACAATGCTTTGCAAAACCTGAAAGTAAACTTTGCATCTCTATCTGATACAATATTTTTAAGAACACCATGCAATCGCTCTATCTCCCTGTTGAAAATCTGAGCTACCTAGATAGTTGAATTCGTAGACTTAATTACAATGAAGTGCGCTACCTTACTTATCCTGTCAACCACAACCATGATGAAATCACGTTGTCTCGATGTCCTCAACAAACCTATAATGGAGTCCATGGAAATGACCTCTGATTTCCAATCTGGAATCAGAATCGGGTGCAATAAACCATCTAGATGCTTATATTCTGCTTTTACTTGCTGATAGTCCAAATATTTCGCAACAAACTCAACCACCTCTTTCTTCAAGTTCAGCCAATGATAAAATTTATTAACTGATGTCAATGTCTTGTGATTTACCGAGTGGCCTGAATATGACTTAACATGAAAATCCCTCAAGATAAGATTCTTGATCTCACTGTCATTTGGTACATAAATCTTGTCCTGAATCTGACCAAACTATTTGTTGTGAAATGACACTCCTCATCCCTATCACCTTCACCCTGTTGTTGTAACATGTGCTTCAACTACTGATACCTGTCATCATGTTGTCATTCCTACAAGATCTGTTCCTGCAATTCTGTCCCATAAGAACTCACTACTGCAATGTGATTCACCTGCACTCTTCGACTAAGAGCATATACAATCTTGTTCTCCTTTCCCTTAATGTACCTGATCTCGAAATAAAACTCACTAAGAGTAGCTAACCATATAGCTAGCATAAAATTCAAATTAGGTTGGTTAAATAAGTACTTCAATCCACTATGATCACTCATCAAGACGAAACTCCTGCCAAAAAGATAATGTCTTCACATCTTCAATGCATGAATGATAGTTTCCAACTCACGATCGTAAGTCACATAGTTATGCTCATTCTCTTTCAACTTCCTTGAAGTATATCATAATACATGTCTTTCCTGCATCAAAAATCCACCAAGTTCTCTCTTGCAAGCATCTGTACATACCACAAACTCTTTGTCAAGATCTGCAATATTCAAGACCAGAGCATTTGTAAGCAATTGCTTCAACTACTGAAAACTAGTTGCACACTCCTCAATTCATTCAAACTTATTCCTTTTTCGCTGCAAAGATGCAATAGGATAGGAAATCTGTGAGAAGTTTATGATGAACTTTCTGTAATAACCTGCCAGTCCCATAAATAATCTGACCTCATCTACATTCCTAGGAGTTTCCCATTCCATGATAGCTCTAATATTTTTCAGGTCCACTGTTATACCTTCCTTGGAAACATGTCCCAAGTAATGAACTTATCTCTGAAAGAAACTACACTTACTAAGCTTGGCATACAGCTGATGCTCTCTCAACAATCTCAATATTGTTTCTAGGTGTTTTGCATGCTCTTCCTCATTCTTAGAATATATCAATATATCATCAATAAACATTATCACAAACTTGTCTAGATAAGGTCGCAACACATTATTCATCAAATGCGTGAAAGTAGCTAGATCAGAAAAAAAATAACTACTATAAACTCATAATGATCATACTTGGTACATAATACAGTTTTGTAAATGTCTTATTCTTTGATGCGTACCTGATTATATCATGATCTCAAGTCAATTTTCGAGAACACTGCCGCTCCCTTCAACTAATCAAATAAGTCATCAATCCACATCAATGGATACTTGTTCTTGATCGTCACCTTGTTCAACTATCTGTAATCAACGCACAACATGAGAGTACCGTCCTTCTTCTTTACAAAAAAATATTGGTGTGCTCTAAGGTGACACACTTCGCATTAATATGTATCCCTTATCAAGCATTTCCTTATTATGCAACTTCAATTCCACCAACTCTGGAGTGCTCAACCTGTAAGGTATCTTAGATGGTAGTGTTACTCTCAACATAAAATCAATAGAAAATTCCACTTCCCTATGAGGTGGTAACTCCGAAATATATGTTGGAAATACATCCTCAAACTGCTGCAAAATTGGATACCTATTCAAGGCTTCAACAATCTCAACATCATTTCCTTTGTCACTGGAAATATGAACTGCGAATAATACACATCCATCCATCTATCATCTCTGACTATGTCATCCCTGTCCAACCTGTTTCTTCCATGCTACCATATGACCCATTAGTCCTTTCCTCCTATCCATAATTGATCTGTGGATGTTAGTGTATCTACAAATCTGATAAACTTTGAAGGATCACTACATTAACCTCTGCTTGCTTCATTTGTGCTTTGGAAAGTCCTCATGAATGAATGCTCATGCCATTCTCCGCTTTGCAAATTTTGATTTCCACCTTTAAAATTCTCAAGGTGTCTGTTATGTCAGGAGAGTACTCATCTCTCTGCTACTCATTTGATCTATATATAAGAGTCACATGAAATGTAATCCACCATTTTTTTTCATCTTTGATCTTCTTCCTGCAAACATACCATGTCAGATAAACTAAATATAAACGTGAGAAAACATACCTTAGTGAATTTCATGGGATATCTCGTCTGCACAGTCAATCTAGATTAACACAACATATGTATATATAATGAAATTAACATATCAATCATCTCAACATCAATATAATAAACCTATACATGATGACACAAACTACAACAATGACCATCATGAGAAATAGCCAATATGCATGCATGAAAAACACATAGACAATCAGACATGCATTCATAACAATCACATATACCCTGAGGTCCAATCTTGCAACCTCGCTCTATTACCACTCGGTAACCACATCCTCCCATCATTTTACCCAATTTAACTGGCCTACCAGGTTAAACTTGAGACAAAGTGTTGCTATGACATGAATTGATCCCCAAGCTCTAGTTATGGAAGTGGGGATGACAAACTGAAAACTCTCAACATCCCTCAGGGCTACAGGACACTCAGGGGCCAAAATACTACCATAGGTGATCAAACCTTGAGATGGGGCTCTTTTTCACTACTTAAATCCCATAACTGCATGCATGACAAGGCGTGGGTGTGGTTACAGGCCTCCAACTACATGCATAACACTGCCTCCATGCGGTTATCACCTAACTTTCCCAGTTTAGAGGGTGCGGTCCTGAGATTTGAGCCACTACCCAAAACTACCTGTAAATTTTCAGAATGATAAATTACATAATGACAAGGCTAAACATTCAATCTCGAATCAAAAACTTGACCTAGACTGTCTAATCCATAACAGACATTCCGTCAAACACATGGAAAACATGTAAGCTACAAATCATCGATGCATATATGGTCATAATAGTTTGAGATTCATCTGAGAATCACCAAGAATGCTTTATGCCCTCTCCACATAGATGCAACAATACTTATTAGTCCATAAATTCATCAGCCAATCAATAACTAAAAAATTCATGACAAAATCCATAGATGGTACACATCATATAACCATAAAATCACCAACATAGAAACCATGTGAACTCGGCCATAATATCACGAACATTATAACTACAAATACACATGAATCATAGTAGAAGAATAACTCATATTAATATGTGAAAATACCAACAAACCCAGGGACTTCCACGTACTACATGACCATAGATTGGGCTAAGCCAAATCTCTCTTTCAACGAATCACCCCTATGCCATATTCCAAGCATGAATGTGTGATCTCATGAAATAAACCAAAACAAAACCATTCAGGGCTTCCATAGGCCAACCAACTCAACTCTCAACTAGTGATTCCACCTCTATAGTGGGATATCACTAACACCAACCAGATCAATCTCTACCCAAGCTGTTCAAGGTTTCAGTAACTAGTAACTCAACCCACAACCTTCTAGGGCTCCAAAGTGTTTGTCCAACTCGGCTCCAGGGACTAATAACTCAACCCACCAAGGGCTCTAGAGAATTTGTACCAACCTAGGCTCTAGGACTAGTAACTCAACCCAAGTTGTTCCAGAGATTCAAAAGAATTTGTTTTGACCCACAACCATCGAGAACTTGAGCACCAATAAACAAAAAAACAAGTAGAAAAACCCACAACACCATGGTTATCCAGGAAATGGAAAGGTAAGGCTAAAACCACTGTCAATCCAAGAAAATATCAATGTCAATAACAACAAGTAACTAGAAAATCACATGCATATACCATGCATCCAAAAATCAGCAAGGAAATCACACATGCAACTTGTTACATGCAAAGCAATCTTGTTGTAGTCGCTGATCCAATTATTCCCTTGCGCTTTCATTTTTTCCTTTTCCTTCTTTCCCAAATCCAAGTGAATACTAGAGTGCTCCAAGCATGCTCCAAGAATGATTTAAGTGTTAAAGTGTGTGAAATAATGAAATTAGAGCTCCAAAAATGAACTAGCAAAAGTTGTGCACTGATCCTGAGAAACCTCTTTATCATTGAGGCCTCTATTTTCTTCATTTTCCCTTCAATTTCACTGTCATGCAAATATCTATCTCTTCATCTCCCTTTCCTCTTATTTTCCTTATTTTCATAGATAAAATGTCAATTATTGTCTATTTCCCTTCAACAATGCCTTTTCCAATCTTCATAGCCATTAATTAATCACTAGTGATACCCATCACTATTGTTTGAACAACATTCAACTTGGAATATGTGTCCCATGACCTTGGTCTTATTTGTTTTACATGGAAAATCAACCAAGGGTTGTTACATCTCGCTCTTGCCACTCCTACTTATTTTTGATTTATTACTAATATAGATCTATCTTAATTTTGTATCTGTGAAGTGTGGAGAGGCATAATGTCTTTCGAGGTGCAAATCTTTTCTCAAATTTTGCACTAAAAAAATTTTGCATTTTGAGAGATTTGATCCCTATTAACCCTAGGTAGATCTGAAATTAATATGGATCCATACTAATCCATGTGGATATTGGTGTCCATTTTCCTATTCCACTTGGACCCCAAACACTATTTCCTTTTAGTTTCCTAATTTCTAGCACAATTTACTATTTTTGGCAATTTTTTGGGTTTTGAACTTCTAGAGCTATTTTGAGGCCCTAAATGATGTTTTTTGCAAAACCAATAGCCTATGAAATGGGTTTGTAGACAAAATTTGTTGTCCTTGGATAGATATTTCTAACGAGGTATTGTACGCATCAAATGGAGATCATATGCCAAAATGCATGACCTCGGGAAGTTCATGTACCAACAAACCCCAACGAGGCCCACAAAATTTTGGCGCTTCATCTCCTAAAGTTAGTTTTTGGGGTTTTAGGGTTTTCCATTATTTCTCAATAATAATAATACCTTCGAGCCTCATTGTAACACAATTCATAAGACATGTATCCACCACATCTCTTTTCAAAGATAAACTACCATCATTAGAGCTAGTTTTTTGTTTTTATGTATGTAAACAATTTTCAACAATTGTTATTTTATTAATTGAAATTTTATTTCATTGTATTTATTTGTTTTTTATTTAATATATATTTCATTTTTTTGCTGGATAAACTTGGATCAGTGGTATCAGAGCAATCTACTCTAGATTTAGATTTCGATGAGTGTCGCACTAAACAATCACTAATGGTCGAGCTAAAAGCTTTAGATTTCGATGCATGTTCCCACTCTGAGCCAAAGACTAACAAGGGGAAGTAGATTATTGATGCAGAGCCTAGTTCCACCATTGCCACCACCAAGGTCAAGAAGATTAAGCCTAAAGATATAGAGGAGCGTGAGCGTCTCTTCCACTCACAGATGTGGGTGAAGGATTCACCAGTGCAGTTAATTATCGACAACGAAAGTCAAAATAACCTTATCTCAACTGAGGTCATGAAGCGATTGGGCCTACTAAAAAAACCACACTTGCAACCATACACCATCAGATGGCTCAACCAAGGGCGAGATATCTGCATCAGTTAGCAGTGTCGCCTGCCTTACAACATCAAGCCCTTCACGGATGAGGTACTGTGTGATGTTTCCCCCCTTGAAGTTTGTAATGTATTGTTAGGCCAACCATACTTGTGGAAGTGCCATGTTGTGTATGAGTCCAGACCTCACACTATTATTAATACTTTGGGAAGTAATCTATAAAGGATATCGGAGGTAGCCCCACCTTCCACCATTTCTTTAATATATGCTATGCAATGTAGTAATATCATCCCCTGGAATAGGTAATTTGTTTTCTTTCTAATTCGCTCTCAAATCAAGGGGAATATTGTGACCACATCCATGGCCCCTAGGAAGGGTCCCTCCACGTAGCAGAAATAGGTGGATAAGGTTATGGAAGAATATAGGGACATATTCTACTTACCCATACGGGTACCTTTCCATTATCAGGTCAATCATTCAAACAATCTGACTCTCGAAGCATCTTTACCCAATGGGCTGATATACCATCACTTCCTTCTTTAAAACAAAGAAATCAAGCAAAAAATCTAGGATTTTTTACATAAAGGGCTCATTCAACCAAGTTCCTCACCTTGTGGGAGCCCAATTGTACTCGTACAAAATAAGAATGGAACTTGGAGACTCTACATTGATTATCGAGCACTGAATAAAAGCACTGTCAAGTGGTATCCAATCCCATGGATTGATGACCTTCTTGACCAGTTCAAGGGGGCCAAGTACTTCAACAAGATTGATTTGAAGCTTGTCTATCACTAGGTTTCAATATAAACCACAAATGTATGGAATACCTGCTGATTTTTGTCTATCTTGGGAGGTACTCCAAGCCCTAGGGTGCAGGGATTGGAGGGAAAAGGACCACAAGGGTCACTTGTGGGCTTGAAACCCAAGCCTATATTTTTTCTCCCATTGATGTTTAGGCCAAAACCATGACGAGTTTTCGACATGTGATGGATGAGGATGAGAGATCTTGGCAAAACGATTCTAATGCAACGAGAATCATCTGATTCCGAGTTGTCATTGAAGAGTTATGTATTTTTGAAGGTTATGTGTGGGCTTGTGGCTTATGTTTAAAGTCGGCCTAATGTGTTTTTAAGCTTGTGACAAGTTGTCAACCCCTATATATAACATTGGAAGAAGCCCTTGCATTAGATATAAATATAAGGTGATATGGAGGTTATTTTCTCATCCATTGGTGCAACACTTACACATATGAGAATCTCATTGGAGGAGCAGACTTTTTTTTCTTAGCCGCAACAAGTAGAGGAAAAGAACATGAGGCCGAGTCAGTTTCTAGGGCATCTTTTGAGGAGGCCGAAGTGTAGGAAGGTGGCCAAGGGACTGTCCTTAGAGGCCGCAACAAAATAGGGAAGTTGAGGTTGTTTGAGGGCCATGTAGAAGGGAGGCAGACACTCATCCAGGTAGTTGAAATCATGTAGTGCCTTACTGTAGCAAGACACATGCAGTTAATGGCAGGCCAAGGGTGCTGGTGAGGGCAAGACTATAAAAAATTACAGCATGAAGGGTCAATTACCTATTAAAGGAAAATTACACTCCTATATTGCTAAACCAGGTAGAATTGAAGTCTGATTTGGACTGTAATGATGCCCTAACCAGGCTTAGGTGGCAGTGTGGGAGTAGACCTCAAACATTGAGCTAGAGATGTGTTGTGAAGGTGTTGCGTCTGTGATTTGTGGAACAAAATTTGATTGGTTGATGAGCAGCTGTAGGAGGCCTTAGGAGCCAGTTGGAGGAGCCTAATGTGGACGGTTGGGAAGCCTACCAGGCAGCGAAGGTGAAAACTGGAACTTCAGATGAGAGGTGTGTATTTATGATGAGTTTGATGCTAGGGATGTAATGTTTACACATACTAGATGACTATGGCAACTAGAAGAAATGATTTTTTAGTGGGCAGATGCTACAGTAGGAAGCGCAAATTCTTAGACAAGAGGACAACATTAGAAGGAGTTGCGGATGGCCTCTTGGATGATGGATTCATGGTGTCCTAGGTGAGGACAAATTGATAAGCCTATATTTTGCAATAGCTCCTCTATTGTAGAAGCAAAGGGAAGATTGGTGGATTTTACTGGCAGTTGTGTGTAAGGGTCTCCTAGATGTGAGGATGCCCTAACTAGGTGCAGATGCTATAGCATGGACTTGGTCACTCATGCATTGTTGGAGGGAAACGTGAGAGTGGAGCAAGTGTGAACGTGGATTGGGCACTTATGGTTTGGTGGAGGACAATGTGATAGTGTTCAAGTTGGATACCAATGTGCAACACCTTGATGGACAAATGTGGTTGATAAAGTGGCAGTTATTGGAGCTCAAGGGTTTGATCAACCAGGAGCAATTTGTGGAGCCCAAGATTTGTGTGTTGAGAAGGAATTTTACAACAGATGATGGGAAGTCCTCCCAGCTCATGTTCATTGTGGGAGATGGACATCTTTCAGTCATAGGTGGTAGCCCTTTGTGCCCTATGTTGGTCTTCATCGGTGTAGCGCAGGAAGACCATAGTGCGCTAAAGTCCCCGAGTAGCTGAGGAGAAATAGTGGGAAGATTGAGAGTTGTTCACAGGTGGAGCTGTGAACAACTCGACAGGAGTCTCGATGTGTTGTGCCCTTGATGGACGAAGGGACAACTAGAGAGTAGATTGGATAGTCGAGATTCAGTGGCTAGATGGACTTGGCACATTGATAGAGGAAAGAGCTACAGATTGAGAGTCGAAGGACCGGGAAGGTACACAGTACAACTGAGAGGAGCTGAGAGAGTATGCTACATCCATATGGTCAGAGTATATTATCTTATATATTTTACTAGTGGATATATGATGGCCATTATCCATGGTAGAAGAGCCTTAGATTTTTGTATTATATCAGTTGGATTAATATAACGAAGTCGGGATGAAAATTTTAAAATGTTGTCTATATTCTATGCATGTGTGATTTACTGTTGTTTATATTCTGCTGTGAAAAGTAGTTCTGGTTGAGATTATTGGTTTGGTAGCGTCATTGATTTTAAGACTCTAACATAGACCCAAGGTCATGGAAATTCAAAAGTACCACCTTCAAATCCAAGGAGGGCCTTTTTTAGTGGTTGGTCATGCCCTTCGGGTTGACAAATGCCCCTGCAACTTTCATGAGGCTAATGGATGGAATCTTACGACCCTTCACCAACTCGTTCATAGTTGTATATCTTGACGAGATCCTCATCTTCAACAAGACTTGGGAAGAGCACTTGTAGCATATTCGACAGGTCCTTCAAACCACACAACAACACAAACTATGTGCCAATTTGGAGAAATGCACCTTTGGCATGAATTAGGTCCAATATTTGGGGTACATCATTGATGAGAAAGGTGTGCTTGTGGATCCGACCAAGATCCAAGTCATTCAAGATTGGCCAGCTCCGACCACTCTAATAGAGCTTTACAAATTTTTTGGGCTTGCCAATTTCTATTGAAGGTTCGTGTTGGGATTCTCTCATATAAATTGGCCTTTGAGTCAAGTTAGTAAGGGAAGAGTGAAAGAAAAGTTTTTCTAGTTTGTATCCCAGCAGAAGATATTTTTTGAGTTGAAGCACCGCATTTGCTCTACACCAATACTTACATTTCCTAACCTGGAAAAATCATTTTAAATTGAGACATATGCCTCTAACTACACTATTAGTGCATTTTTCACCTAGGAAGGGAATCCGGTGGCCTATCATCGTGAGACACTCTCCGCTACAATTCAGAAATACCCCACCTGCAATACATAAATGTATTCCATTGTGCATGCTTGTCAGCAATGGAAACATTACATTTTGGGGAAGGAGATGATCATCCACATAGATCAACGACCTCTTTAGTTTATACAGACACAAGGGAAGTTGTAGAATGACTGTGTTGGGATTCTCTCATATAACTTGGCCTTTGAGTCAAGTTAGTAAGGGAATAGTGAAATAAAAGTTTTTCTAGTCTGAATCCCAACAGAAGGCATTTTTTGAGTTGAAGCACCGCATTTTCTCTGCACCAATACTCACGTTTCCTAACCTGCAACAATCATTTGAAATTGAGACATATGCCTCTGACTACACTATTAGTGCATTTCTCACCTAGGAAGGGCATCCGGTGGCCTATCATAGTGAGACACTCTCTGCTACGATTCAGAAATACTCCACCTACAATAAATAAATGTATTTCATTATGCATGCTTTTCAGCAATGGAAACATTTTATTTTGGGGAAGGAGACGATCATCCACATAGATCACCGACCTCTTTAATTTATATAGACACAAGGGAAGTTGTAGAATGACTATGTTGGGATTCTCTCATATAACTTGGCCTTTGAGTCAAGTTAGTAAGGGAAGAGTGAAAGAAAAGTTTTTCTAGTCTGAATCCCAGCAGAAGGCATTTTTTGAGTTGAAGCACCGCATTTTATCTGCACCAATACTCATGTTTCCTAACCTGCAACAATCATTTGAAATTGAGACATATGCCTTTGACTACACTATTAGACATGCGTTTCTCACCTAGGAAGGGAATATAGTGGCCTATCGTAGTGAGACACTCTCCGCTACAATTCATAAATACCCCACCTACGATAAATAGATGTATTCCATTGTGCATGCTTGTCAAGAATGGAAACAATACATTTTGGGGAAGGAGACGATCATCCACATAGATCGCCGACCTTTTTAGTTTATACAGACACAAGGGAAGTTGTAGAATGGCTGGTGTCAGAAATGGTCCGTATACCTACAAAAATTTCATCTGAACATTAAGTATAAGAATAGCAGCACCAATAATGTTGTATATTGCCTCAGCAGGTCACTAGTTGTGGTGTTGGCCACTATTCTCAACTCTTGTGGGCACGAGACTTCTCGATGGTCGCCACTTAAAAAAAAGAAGGATAAGTAATTATCCACTACATAGTAGTTGCTGATGGATGGAAATAAAGTTACAAACTTCCACCTCTAGGACACACTTTTATGCCACCCATGACACATGTTTTTCCTTCAAGCAAGCGAGCCAAGATGATTTGGGAGGTGCACTGCAATTTGGTCACGCGAAATTTAGCATAGAGAAGACAATGGAAATACTGCATAAGTATTTTTATTGGCCAAATCTCCAACATGATCTTGGAAAATTTATCAGCGTCTTCACTATCTGTGACATCACCAAGCCAAAAATTAAGAATTAATACCTATATACTCCTCTTCCTACTCCTAACCGACCCTAAGAATCCATCTCCATGGACTATATGTTTGGAATTCCATCTACTAAGCATGGTAACGACTGTGTATTTGTGTTAATTGATAGTTTTTTTAAGATGACTATATTGATGGCTTGCAATAAGAGCATCACAACAAAAGACACTACCAAACTCTTCTTTGAACGAGTGTGGGTACATTTTGGTATCCCGCAGACCATTATCTTAGATTGGGATAACAATTCCTTGAGCACATTCTGTTCGATGATTCAAATTTATGCAAGAATGCAAAAAAATAAAAATATAAACATGGACACAGAGATGCAATAGAAATATAACTTCATTTCATTAATATCAAATACTGGAATATGCTTACATACAGAATGGAAATAAACTAGCTCGAGCGATGGTAGCTTATCTTTGAGAAGAGATGTGGCGGCTACATTCTTATGAACTGTGTTATAATGAGGCTCGAAGGCCTATTTATTATTGAGAAACAAAGAAAAACCCTAAACATCCAAAAAAATAACCCTAGGAGATGAAGCACCAAAATTATGGGCCCTATTTGGGTAAATTGGTATATCAACTTCACGGGGACGTAACTTTGGCATACGATCTCTCTTTGACATGAAAAATACCTCGTTATAAAGATATATCCGAGGAATACAAATTTTGAGTGGCCAAAATTGATTAAAGACCCATGTTGTCCCCAATTTTCCCAAAAATATTCATTTATGGCCTTAAAGTGGCTTCGAAAGTTCAGGACCCAAAAAACTTCCAAAAATAGTAAATTATGCTACAATTAAGGAAACTGAAAAACTGAAAGAAACAATGGTGGGAGTTCAAGTGGAAGTGAAGTGGAATAGGAGGGTGGACACCAATATCCACTTGGATCAGTCGAGCCTCTGGTTTTTTTGGGACACTAAGCTCACCAAGTCGACTGCATTCCATTCTCAAACTGATGACCAGATAGAAGTTGTCAATAGGATGATAATGCACATAATGCGCATGTACAAATCCATGCATCCACGAACATGGGATGAGAGTCTTCCCTATGTGCAACAAAAATATAACATATCTCTCCATAGTTCGATTGAACACAATCCATTTCAATTGGCCATGCTATTTCAACCATTTTGTCCCATTGATGTCGCAATGCCTCTTGCGACTACATCAACAAAATCTACACATGTTTATTCTGAAGTTGATAAATCCACCAGGTTTATTGAACACATCCATCACATCTTCCAGCAGGTCCATGACATCTTGGATAAAGCCAATTCCAAGTACAAAAAACGTCTTGATCAACATCGGGTGCCACATAAGATTCAAGTGGGTCGACAAATTTGGTTGCATTTGTAGAAGGAATGACTTACTAGAGCCCAACGAAAGTTTCGACCACTCTTATATGCTCATTACACCATCACCAAGGTCATGAGTGAAAATTATTTTGAGCTCAACATTCCCCCATTCCTTGGCTTGCACCCAATATTCAATGTGGACCGGATTTAAACACACTTTCCACCATTACTGGACACATCAAACATTGCTGAGCAACTGGAACCAACAACACTCAACCTCGATTGCATTGAATATTTCATGAATGATAAGATCATGGAAACATAGATTAAGAAAACTCGCCAACAGAAGATCCAACTATATCAGTCTGTCAAATCCGACTAGCTCTTGCACCAAGGAAAGTGGCTCACCATGGACCAAGTTCAACAAAAGCTTCCTCATCTCATGGAGACACTCAACACAATGGTACCATTTATTTCTAAGGGGGGATGACTGATATAGGTGGATATTGGTGGCAACCTGCCTATTCCACTTGGACCCCCAACACTATTTCGTTTTATTTTCCTAATTTCTAGCACAAATTACTATTTTTGGTAGTTTTTAGGGTCCTGAACTTTCAAAACCCTTTTAAGGCCCTAAATTACATTTTATTTTGGAAAAGAGCAAACCAATAACCTATGGCAGATGTTTGTAGTCAATTTTTTTTTCCTCGAATAGATATTTCTAATGAGGTATCGTACGTGTCAAACGAAGATTGTATGCAAAAGTTACAACCCCTGGAAGTTGATGTACCAATTAACCCTAACCGGGCCCGCAAACTTTTGGCGCTTCATTTTCTAGGATTAGGTTTTTGTATGTTTAGGGTTTTCCATTGTTCCTTAATAATAAAAGGCCCTTGAGTCTCATTGTAACGCAATGCAGAAGACATGTAGCTATCGCATCTCTTCTCAGAGATAAAATAACATCGCCATAGCTAGTTTGTTGCTCATATGTATGCAAACAATTTTTAACATTTTCTATTTTATTAATTGAAATTATGCTTTGTTGTATCTCTGTGTTTTGATTTGATTCTACATTTCATTTCATTCTTGCATAAATATGGACAACACACTAGTTAATATAAATAAAATGCTTAATAAAAATTGTGTAATGATTAAAATAATGTTAGTGTTATAGACAAGAGTTGATAATTATTGATCTTTTAGAATAGTAATTATGAAATTATTATTTTAAAAAATATATAGCTTCAAATGTTAAATTTAATATACTTAATTAAAAAATATAATAAATATGATTTTACTCACAAAAATTATAGTTGTTAAATTTAAAGAATAAATTGTGATACATATAGAAGTTTTTATTTATCATATATTTATGTTAAGTTATGAGGTACAAACATTTGTTTAAGTTTTTCACTCTAAAATAACTTTGCATGAGATTTGTACCCTCTCAACTTGATAGATTCGATATATATATATATATATATATATATATTCAAATATTGTATTTAACATGTATATTAAAATATTATATTTTTAAATCAAATTGAAATTTCTTTGTTATTGTTGACCTAGCCTACAAACTAGTATGGGGGAGATATGGAAGATATTGCTTGTAATTTTACATTTAAAAATAATAAAATAATACTTACAATAACAAATTAAAAAGCAGTGATAACAAAAAAAATCAATGTTGGCAATAAATAAAATACTTTAATTTTCATCTTAATTTTACATAAAATTTATATATATATATATATATATATATATATATATATATATATATATTACTTTTTACTATGAGAGAGATGTATATTTCCTTCATTACTCAATATGGAATTGACACTTCAAATATTTCAATTTTCATATTAAGTAACATAACTTTACATCAATTATATATATATATATATATATATATATATATATATATATATATATATATATATTATATATATATATATAAAGTAATTTGTAACACTCATAAGTTTGAAATTACTAAAAGTTACTTTTTTTTTTTTCTCGAGAAAAAATTGAACTTTTTATAAATAGTTACAAAAATTTATATTGTATATGCTGTAGCATTCCATATGAGTGCTCACCCTGAAAAAGCAAGGCGAGGCTAGGTTAGAGACCCTAGTTACACATTACCAAAAACACTGGACTTATCTATTTTTCCTTTTTTCTTTTGAACTTTTTTCCTGCCGTCCAATGAAGAAGCAGTATGAATAATGGCCAACTACATACTAGGGGGGAGTTGTATATATTTTTCTGAGTCAGAACTTTCAGAAACATGTGCACGCTTGGTGCCAATCACCCCACGATCACCGTTCTGCTTGCCCTGTTGAGTATCCACATCCGTAGGCGCAGATGTCTTCTCATCAATTTCCTCATTTTCTTGTGACTCTTGCTGGTTTTCTTGCTGATTTGATGTTTCTAGTTATCTCCATTCTCCTCTACCTTTTCATCTGATAGTGAAAAATCTGGGAAATTCCACCTGTTAGGGTCCTATAATAATAGGGTTCATAAAATTTTGAATTGAATTTGATAAGTCTTGTAAATATGTACTTACCTTTCTTTCTGCAAGTTTTTTTCCCATATTTTGAAAGAATGAAAAATAATAAAAAATCAAAAAGAGGGTAAAAAGTCCTAAAAGAAAGATCAAAGGACTTAGAAAAATATATACCCCAAAAGAAAAGAGATGAAAATAAGACCTGAAAGTGAGCAAGTCCAAATGCCACTACTTTTACTTTTACTGCAAAGAATAATGATTATGTGCAGAATGTCAATAAATGCCATAATCCATGATCAGTTAAATAGTTCAATCTTAACTTGTCACGCTTTCAATTTCATGTTTTAGATGGAGAATAAAGATTTGTCAAACAATTTAAACTTGAAAAATCAGTAGATAGGTAGAGAATAATGAGGAGCTCAACAGTTTAATCTGAGCCCTCAAATGAAGTAAGGTAGATTTAGATAGTTTTATGCTTTGAAAGAAAGTGTTTTAAGGTTGCAAGCCTAAATGCACCTGCAAAATGAAGGAAAAATGTCAGAAATACAAGATTGGGTAGGTAGAAAGCAGTGGAGAAATCATGTAAATAATACATCATCGGACAAAATCACTAATTTCCCCTCCCCTATGAGTATTCAGTATTCTAAGCTATCAGTCAAACAGGCTTAGAGCATTTCTCTGACTTTTGTTGGGACCGGACCCAAGGATCTTTGATTGGCTAGTTAAAAATATCGAGTTCTTATCTTAAATCCTCATTTATCATCATTTACCCTTCATTCATACATTAAAACCCATTTTTCCTAAGTAAAAACACATTCTTACTTAGTAAAATTGTAACCCTAGAATAATTAACTCTATCTCTTCATAAGCATTCAAAAAAATCCACAAAATCACACTTATCCTAAGTATTAATGAAAGAAATATAAAGATGAGCAATGCTTGATTTTATATGATACTTAGAGATAATATGTATTTTGTTTTACATTTCACTCCCCTCTCATATTAACTTTTAACATATTTTATTAAATCCCTAAGAAATACCCTTTCCTAGTTATTAATTTCATTATATCTAAATACCCCAAAAACCCACTATTATAAACTTTTGACCAAAGTATATTATCCCATGTGCATAAATGAAAAACCCAAGATATAAAGCCCTTTGGTCTAAAATATTATCGTTATTCAAATATCTTGCCCTATAGTTTTAAACTATTAAAAAAGGTTAAAAACTGTATAATATAACAAATGCGCCTGCATATTTTAAACATTTTACAAATGTTTTAAAATAAAACATTTCTAACCCACCATATTATACCAAGTCTAAAGCCCGCACCTTTGTATATTGTATTAAACATTATCATAATGTTTTAAACCATGATTAATCCTGCCGCTGTGTAGAAATAAACCCATATATACATGTTTTAAACCTATACTCCTCGATTATATTATAAAGGTTTAAACACATATTAAACCATTCCGCTTGCATAACTAAAGCACGGTCCCACCTTTCCGTTCCAACGCAGCTCCCGAAGAAATCCTCACCATTCGCTTCAAACCTTTTGATTCGACGGTCGATGATTGATATTTCGTAAACAAAATGCACGACTGTCCCAAGGCAAAAGCCACGCGAAATGGTCGGTTTTCTGCTGACCCCTCCCCTCCACGTGGCCCCTTCTGATTCAATCGCGCGGGTTTTGATTAATACCGTTTACCACTTAAAAGCCACACAATAAACCGCCGGTTTTTTACGCCTTTTTAATTCCAAAACTACCTTCCCACCTGATAGCGATTCGCATTCAATGTAGTTTCATACGTTTAATTAAAACTTGGAAAAATACGTTAATTCACTATTTTTCGCGTTTAACAATTGTTTTCACCTCCCTAATTGTGCAAAGCTGCAAAAAGCCCCTGTTAGCCATTTTAACACCTAGAACTTCCTAAATTCACCAAAGAAACCTACAAAGATTGCTGAGGAGTCGCACCTGCTCTAGTTCAACCATTGAAAGCCTTAAATTCAATAAGAAACCTTAGAAACCTCTCCGGAAAACAAATACTTGTAGCGTACCAGGTATTTTTCTCAGAATTTAACCTACAGTCAAATTTAAAAACCTTTTAAAAGAAACAAAAACGTTCTAGAATTAAGAAATTCATCAAGAACATTGCCCAAAACATCCTAGAAACAAGCCAAACTCTGGCAAAATTTTCCCAGGAACCCTAGTTGTCTGCTGCACAGTATTTTCAATGAAATTTATCAATTATTCATAGCTATTGATTAGTTTCAAGCTCTAAAGACCAGAAATCCTTTACATGTGCCTTATATCTTCTGAAAATCCTTTTGCAATAGAGTTTTAGCCCTTTTTTCAGTCAAAAAACTCAGAAAACCCATGTTTCTATTTTAGACCAGTTTTTAGCCTCAGAACTTCATTTGAGAGACCTAATTGAGCATAAAATCCAAAGAGACATTATGTTTTGCTGAATTTGTCTAATTAAGCCTCTGTTACTGTAAAATTTCCTCTGCAAACAGTTTAAACTTGCAGAAGCCTAACAAAATGCCTAAAAAACAGTGTAAACAAATCTGAAGGTTCAAAAACTCCTAAAGCTACTCATGCCATGACTCCAAATACTGCAATTGTAGTCAACCCATTACAACCCCTAGTTGTTGATATTGAGCATATTCCCTTAGCTGATATTGAATACAAAATAGTTGATCCTATAGTTGAGTTCAATTTGTTAGATATCCATAACTGGTGTTTTGAAAAATCTCTAGATGATCAAGAAGAAGTTCACATTTGGGAATCCAATATTCCCAAATATGTAGTCCCCCTGACTCACCCTTGTCAAGAAATTATCAAAATATGTCACCAGTTCTACATTCCTGAACAAAGAGCTATTGTGAATGCAAATAAAGAGTTCCTATTTAACATCACTGCAGAGTCAATAAACCAAATGTTGCAGCTTCAACCAGACCCCCAAGCAGTCCCATTGTCTATTGAAGCCCCCACTAAGTTATACATTAACTTAGACTTTCCTAAAAGGTTTATGATTTTCCAGACTTTCATGCCTCTGCATGTTGAAATTTCAAAATTAAACCCTCCATATTCAACTTCCAAGTTCCCTGAAGGTTCAAGGCATGTAATCTCCATGCTTTCCTTCATACTTGGGTATTTCACTGATGAGCATACTGATGAGTCTATCCTAGGATTTTTGTCCACCTTTTCTCCAGGACAGCCACCTTTAGTTGTATTTGACTATGCTGGTTTTATAGCTGGTAGCATTCACTATAAATTGAAAATTTTGAAGCTCGAAGGAGTCTTTAGATATACCTCCTATATTTTCCACTTGTTTCTATTCTTCCAATCAGAGACTTTTCCAATTTCACTTCAGAAGTTGGATATAGAAGGAAAACCTCTATCAATTGTCTTCTGTACATCTATACTCATAAAAGAAGGCACAAAATTTAGTTATTCAGAGTTTGCAAAGTTGTTTGTACTTCCATTGACCACCATCTTGACAAAAATAGAGTAGCCTAGAATTAGTGAGGAAATGAAGAGAATATTGCAGCTATCAGAGCAAAGCAAAGTAGGTGATTGGTATTTGTATGAGAAATCCACTGAAATCAGAGTTTTTGGTTCTAACTTTTTGTCTTACAAGTTATCAAAGCATCCATAAATGAGGATCTTTGCCTTAGAATACATTAGGCAGATCCTAATTCAGATTCAATTAATTTCATGGTAGCCAAGAAAAAGACCCAATTTAAACTCAAACTTCAAATTGGGCCATTCATATATAATCAAAGAGATGCAGAAAAGGAAGCAACAAGCCAATTACTGGAATATAAATTAGAACAAAGCTTCCCATGGAATTATGATCCACAAGGGATCTTAAGTAAACTAAGGGTAAAATGTAAATTGGCACCCTTTATCCATGAGTCAAAGCCAGAAATAGAGAATTTTGCTAATCAAATTAAGTGTGTTGAAAATACTTTAACAGAGGCAGTAAACCAAAGGAATACTAGTCACCCTTTGGAAATTTCCAAACAGCCAGAGACATCCACTAAGAGAATCAGAGAAGAAGGAGCTTATACTCCAGAGACTACAACAGAGACAAAGTTTAAAATCATTTACAACAATAGGCCAAAACTGGATACAGCAGCTAAAGGCAAAGTAACAATAAATTTTGAAGAAACAGAGACCTTGAATACCAACACTGCACAGACAGAGACCAATGTAGCCATTGTAATCATCAGTGAGCCAAATCAGAATCAAGAACAATTTAATAATGAAGATGCATAGATAATGGAAAGGCAAAAAAGTATGGAGGCTTCTTCCTCACATTCAGCTGAGGAGAAGGATTTAGATATTAAGGAAAAATACAAGCAAATTAAATTGAAGAATGGGGAAATCAAAACTGAAATATATTCTCAGTTTTTGAAGCAAAAGCCAGGTAACCAAAACAGATTCCTATTAGCATTTGATTATTCAACTAAAAAATTGATTATGTTAGTTTTACAACCCACAATACCAATGCCAAAAATAGTGGCTGACTATAAAAAAGTTGATATGGAAGTAGCCATAGATAAAATCCATGAATTTAATAAGATTGAGTTTCACAGGAAAACCTTAGAGATGCTCTATTCCACAGTCACAAAAAAATCCATGAGTGCTCATAGGCTTCAAAATACCATCTATAATATGCAGGACCAAATGAAGATGGATAAAGCTTCATGATATGCAAAGTATATAAGGATAAAAGCCTTAGAAGATTTAGTATTAAAGGTAGGATATGATCCTACAAACATCAAAGCAGTAGAAGCATTGGTTAAAAAGAAAAATGAGGACATAGTTGCCTTGAGGAAACATCTCAAGCTTCCTCAAGGTGAGAATCCTCAGAAAAAGGAAGTTTTACAGGATCAATAGGAAAAAGATGAAATGATGAGTTTGATACTTCAACTGACAACTGAAATCAAGGAAATGGAAGTACAAATGGACCAAGTTTTCCAAGAAAAAGAGTCAGTTAAAGAACCAGTGATTCCCACTGTCATCCCAGTCATCACAGCACCAGTACCTTCTACTTTAGGAGAAAAATTGGCACCCAAAGAGCCACTGGCAACTGCAGTGCCTGGGACTTCTTCAACAACTTTAGTAACTATTGGCGAGGAAACAGGTCTCGTGGGCAAGACCCAGGTTCAGGGATTGGGCCAACAAGGGAGTCCGTTGTAGTCTAGCACCACGCCGACATTTTCACCCCCCTTCGAAGAGCAGAGAGTCTCACCCAAGGCGTGTTGCAACCACATGAAGGAGGGGAACAGACCGGTATCAGCAGATGGATCCGCAAGTCAAAGCTAACGCAGAATCGTACACATACATAACACCATATATAGAAGATCTCTCAGAACATCATGTAGATAATAAACAATTAAAATTTTAAAGTACTACAGGAATCATGCAACACATTCAAGACATACGATATACTAGCAACCTTAAGATATATTAAGAAACATTCAGCAGAATCAAGTGTTACATCGCTCGACAAAATGAGCTTCCAGATTCAATTACAAAGGTCCCACAGGACAAAGAGAGATACTACAGCAATACCAGATCTATGGAGACACAGGAAATACAATGATGTCGAGACCAGTACAGAGCTCTCCTGTGGCGTCTACTCCTCGGCCTTGTTCTACTCTAACCTCTCTCTTACCTTTTGCTGGTGGGTGACAACTTATTTATTCACCAACCAGTGCAACTGTTAGTTTCTCCTGTGTTCTCACTCGACTGCTTTCGGCTTCTTCCTGTTGAACAGAAGTTCCACTGTCTATCCTTTGCCGCATCTTTCCTTCATCTGCACTTGTCTGCGCCAACCTTGCCACCTATATTCTACTCCTTCGCAACATCGACAGCTCTGATACCTACTGTTGTTGCGCCTGCCACATGTCGATCCGCAACCCAAAATATGTCTTCATGCAAAATTCAAAACAAGGGCCCCAACAGGCCCCGACCATAGTCTCTTGACTCATCCTGAGTCAATCACAAATCACCGTCTCCACCTCCATGGCTCCGCTTGTTCCCGTCTCCTGTTCCGCCTGCCATCCCTCCTATGTTTGCTCAAACAAGGGCCCCAACTCAGGGACCTTTGCAAGGGCCTCGACCTTTAGTTCCTGGAAGGAAGCTATAGCCTTCCGCCACTCCTGCATAATTGGTTCAGTTGCGGCTGCGATTCAAGTGACAAATTCCTCTCCTCCTTCAGTCGAGAGCTTGCCAAAGATGGTTGAGACCTGTGTACTGGCCTGAGCAACCAGTTGCTGCATCTTTTGAGCACTTTCCATGACAGGCTGCCTAAGCTCTCAGAGGGCCTGCTTGGCCGTTGCTGAACTGGCCTCTTTCTGCTGAATCTGGACCTCCAGGCTGTCTGCTGCAGCATATAGCGGATCAAGGCCGACTGGGTCCTTTGCATTCTGAATCTCTTGGTTGATTTGTTGAAGCTGTATAGACAAGGGTTGGGTCTTGAGAGTCAGGGCCATCGTATTTTCTTGTAGACCCTTCAATAGGTCATATGCTTCTCAGGCTGCAGTACTCAAGGCTTCCTGCACTCTCTCAACCTATTCCTGTGTTGCTGTTATTTGGTTGGCATAAATAACCTGGGGGTCTGGAAAAGCTGGGCGGGCCGTTAGAGCTGCTTTGAGCTCAATGTTCTTATTCCGAAGGTTGTCCCATACTACCTTGACATGGATAGCTTGTTCACCCACAACATCGGCTTGGACTTCCAGTGGTGGTACCTGGGTGTCGTAGGCTGCTATAGTGGGCCAGATGTCTCGAAAGATTCGAGTCACTAGTGCAACTTCTTGCTACAGGGCCCCTTCTCAGTTCGCAGATGATCACACTCTTCAGTAAGCACGATGATTTGTTGATGCTGCTGCTCACATCTCTGTTGAAGTTCGGTGTAGAGCCCATCGGCCAGTTGTGCTGCCTACTGTATGAAGTGGAACAGTTGGGATGTCCCCCATGTTTCCATGCTTTCTGCTCCTAACGTACCATGCTCTAGTAGCCTCTCCTGTAAGGGTTGCCCACTGGCTACTGACTTGGCCAAATGTTTTGTTGGTGACGGCGGCGGGGTTGGATCCTTGGCCTGGTTGCTAGAATCGCCCATGTTGATGTCGGGCCGTGATTCGGGTGCTGCTCCTATGTCTGGGGGGGTCGAGTGAGCTTGATGTTCTGGAGTCTGCACTGGAAGTTGGTCAGCTCTGTCTTTTATAGCTTGATCTGCCTAGCTAATAAGTTCAGTAAATGTGATGTGGGGGGCTAGGGTTTGGCTAACCACGGGTACTTCTGCAGTACCCGAGTTAACTTCAGTCTCGAGGTACCCACTAGTCCTCTCTCTGATGATGGGGTCGGACATAGTGGCGGATGAAGTGGATGGGGTGGAGGTGTTAGGTTCCCAGAATGAGGTGAATTGTAGAAATTGGTAATTGCAGGTGGTGGAAGTACGAATATTCATAAATTTAAGAGGAAAAAGTGGGTTGGGGGGGTGGAAGCTCGCTAGTTACCGGGGTCTCCACGAGGAGTTATTCTCTGCTCAGGACTCACCAACTACTCTATCGTGGCTGATCCTCACTAGTGAGGTCAACCACAAAGTTGGAGACTTCCACCCTGGGTTTCGTTGCTTTTGGTGCTGTGACTGGCTTTGTAGCTTTTGACTTTTGCACCAGCATTGTGGGCGCTGGGGGTGGTGTAGTAAACGCAATATTAGGCAATGGGGTGAAAATAGGAGTCGTGATGGGGAGTGAGGTGGATTGGGAGGCTTGGAATTATTCAAAGGGAGGGAATTCAGGAGACTCATTGTCTATCTTTTGAACAATATGATTGAAATTGTGTACTGTGTCATTTAGCCGATCGATGACTGGATTCAGCTGCAGTCCCGTCACCATGGCTATTGCTTTCTCTAGTGTCTCTCTTGGTAGCAGCGCAGCCATCATTCCTACGAAGTCATAGACGTATTCCCCTTCCTGGACCTCCATCTGTACTCCTAGCCATCTGCAGACTTCCGAGTGGAAGGTGTTTTCATCAATGTGCAGCTTTAGGGGTGTCATTTCAAAAGTTGTTGCCGGCACACCTTTTGGCCTAAGGAGAGTGTGGTTGTGTGTGACCCCGAACTAGACCTGTTCGCTGTATTTGTCCAGCAGAACCCCTAGTATTCGTTGCTGGCTCGTGACCACGTCTACCATCATACCATACCAAACCCAAAATCCCTCCTCACTGGCCTCCTTCGAACTTGGGTCGTTGGATAACCTCCAGGGAGTGTATTTCATTGTTAGTGGCTGGCTATCTATTATCTCAGCTGGTGTCTGCTGCCCGGGAAGGACCATTTCCACATGGCGAAGGCCATGATCAAGTACCCGTATATGAATCTCGTCACTCTCCGATAGTTGTCCTCGCATGCCTCGAACAACTCGTGGAGAATGAATGAACACCAATTGAGCTGTGTTCCCTGGATACAGTGCTCTGCCACCGTGATGGTGTCTAGGGTGCACTCTCCCTTCATATAGTGCCTCATTGTTTTGCTAGCGATGAGGTAGCATGCAAATTTAACATCGGGCTGATCAATCAGGTCTATCCTAGCTACCTTGTCTCTGCGCCATGTACCATACTTGGTGTATAGGTTCTGCTCTCCGTCCTTCCTAGCCTACTTTGATACTGTTTGGAATGCGGTCAATACTTCCTGACCTTCTTGTGATAATCCTGTCAACCGGTGAATATCCTCTGCGCGTATGGGGATCTCCTTCCCCAACCACAATGAGCCATTCTGAATCCGGCTGAGTAAGAGTTTTGTACACTGCATGGCAGCGCCCATGGTGCAAAATACCAACAAGTCTCTTAGATTCAGTAGTGTTGATTGTCGGAGGCCCCAGAAGTCTGGCCGTGTTCTTGATGCGGGATTCCTGACTTCCGTCAGATAATCATCCATATACATTTGCCGCTTCACGGCCGAGAATTCAAATCAGTCTGTGAGGTCCGAGTCTATCAAAGTTGCACTCTCATATTTCCCAACTAGTGACTCCATTTTTGAAATTCTTCTGTCTATCTCAGGCTCGACAACTGATGGGATTGTTCTAGCCATCTTTGCTCTGCGTTGGTACACCTGTATCACTGCTTCACCTCTGCGTCCCTGGCTCTCTACCTCCTTCAACCTTCCCTGTTCTTCTGCGCTCACGACCTTCCTTGCTCCTTGAGATGTTTCTAACTCAGAAATATCCGACATTCTCGCTCTTTTTTGCATGCAGGCTATGTAATTAACTGGCACGAGTGAGGTTGATGAAACCCCATAACTAATTAGTTCTTGCTGGCTTCCTCCACGGCGATAATCATGTGATTAGTTGCCTGCTGAGGTGTGTTCTAAAATCTACTGATGGTGGTGTGGGGAAATGGGCGGACGCTGTTGGGTCTCAATCTAGTCTCCTAAACTGAGCTCATTTAATTGTCAACCAGGATTTGTAAACTGCTGAAGTGAAGTGTACCATATGTACCTAGGTGCTTGTTTCCTAATGCGTTGTATGTAAGGAGTTGGTGGTCAAAACAGAGTTAAGCCTAATGTATGGAATGGTAAATGCAATTGGAAACACTGAAGCAGAATCTGAACTATGACTAAATAAAAGAAAAAGCTTGATAATGACTTTTTAGGCAAATGACACAAACTAAACTTGAGAAATGATCATTAATATGCAAATCCTCTAACTAAACAGTTAAACACTAATCTTACCATGATGCAACATTTTGTTCTAAGCTCTTTTATTCTATGACTAATTCCTAGTTCTATTCTGCAATTTAATTGAATATCACAGAACCTTTACTCAAAGAGTTTTTGATTTCTTTCTAAAGTAGTCTTTTGAGGAAGAGCTCTGTTTATAAAATGATGAGGAAATTGCAGAGATACTTTAGGCCTTAGAATGGTGTTATCTTCTGTTCATATGGTTATAGATCAATTAGGAATTTTAGAACAGGAAGAGGTTTGTGAATAATGAAGGCTGTCTTGTTAATCCTAACAACTGAAGTAGTTTATTGTGCAATGGATGACAATTTGAATATGAAGTGCAAGTATAATGAGTTAATCTAAGAATGAACCTAAGATGCCACTAATCTAGAACAATGCTGAACTATAAGTCATCATCAAACTGGAAACAAAGTAACTGAACATGAGTTAAATGCAATGAAACTCCGGAGCATTCTAACTATACTAACATGCATTATTCTATGAAGTTACACAATCTGTTTGTTCATCATTAGTGATATTTTGGAAGAGTTCCTTCTTTTGGAAGGGGTAGAACAATTCTGACTGTGTAATTGAGTTCAATTGTAAGCAAATGGACTGAAAGCAAATGAAAAACTAAGTTATCACATCCATACCCTACTCGTCATTATGATGTCTTGGGCAAGCGTTTAAGAGCAAGAATAGGGATGATACTTAGTACAAACACACAACTAAATCATTCATTATCACAGTCATGTCTTGAACTTCTTAAGAATTTCTTGGAAGAGTTTCTTCTTGTGGAAGAGTGATTAGAACAAGTGTAACTGTGATAGTGAATAGAAAAAACTACAACTAAATCCTACAATACTATAGCTATTCATCATTCATCATTATAATCTGTTGGGAGAGTGTCTTCTTGTGGAAGAGCTAGAATGAATATAACTACAGTAGCTAGTTAAAACAAATATAAATTCAACTCCTAATCCTACAATACTATAGTCATTCAACATTCATCATTATAATCTGTTGGAAGAGTGTCTTCTTGTGGAAGAGTTAGAGTGAATACGACTACAGTAGCTAATTTAAAAAAAACAACTACAAATTCAAATGCAAAACGTAAAGGCAGCTAGGAAAACTTATCTAATTTACGCAAAATAAATCCGTGCAAGAGGCAGGGGCCCTCTACCACTTGACGGCATTCAACTCCAAATTAAATCACGCCTTCAAAATAACTTTGTCTGATCCATTAACGATGCAATAGTTTGAACATAACACTCTGCGTTTTCAGGAATGTATCACAGAGTTTAAACAAAATCTAGCAGCAAATCTAACATAAAATCTCTAACTAGCTCTCGGTCTCCCTAGAGTTTATAAAGAAAATGCACGTAACAATAATTACAATAATTCAGGAACACTGTCTTTCCTTATCCGAATCACGTTAGGATTCTTTGAAGTGGTTACGTGAAGAAGAAAAGACATCTGGACTGAGACAGTCCTAGTAGAAGTCTTCCTTCATAAATGTGTTCCCCACGTTCAAAACCATACCCAGAATTCATTTCTTCCTCCATGATGAGCAACAAACCATGTAGACATGACGTGGATCATGCCCATATGTGGTTTTTCTCAAGAGGCCACCTGGAACATACTCAAACATGAAGGCAGCTGCAGAATCGCCGGTTAGCTACGGAATGTCTGCATTCTGCAGCTAGTTCCGGTCAAAATCCTTAACAATGGAAAAAATCACAAAATTTAACAAGTCAGTCATGTAAATCATTCTAGAAGAAATTTTAACTATATTTATTGATCAATTGGGTCTAAGATAGAAATGGACAAGGGAAAATGAGGTAAAATGAGGTGAAGGAAAGCACAATTTTGAGGCTCAACATACCCCCACTGCTGTCTCTTTGCATGTCCTCATGCAAATTATCCTATGAACTCAGAGGCTTCTGCAAGG
The DNA here is from genome assembly GCA_034641835.2 of Pinus albicaulis. Lineage (NCBI taxonomy): Eukaryota > Viridiplantae > Streptophyta > Pinopsida > Pinales > Pinaceae > Pinus > Pinus albicaulis. The sequence continues at coordinate 387,848,115 of CM076582.1, read as the reverse complement.
AAATCTAATCCTCTCCTTCTCCTTTGTCTGGAAGCTCGAGATCTTCTGGGTTTTCTGATAACAAGTTTGAACCTTAGGTTGGTGAGTGCCCTGATTAGCTTTTTGTTCCTTATCTTCAACTTCTCATTGGTCCTCTCCACTTTGTCTATATGCAGGGATAAGGTTGAGTTCATTTCAGTTTTGAGCTTGACTTGATCCTTGAGAATTTCATTCTCATTTTTGATGTGTCTATTCAGTAATTCCAACTCATACCTATCCCTTCTTAATATATCTATTTCAGATAGTGGAGGACTGGGGGTTCTCTCTCTGCTTTCTGAAGCTGTCCTCTCTAAAGTTTCCACATAGTCATAAATTTCCTGTTGAGCAGGATCAATTTCAGGGGTTCCTTCATAAAAATCCTCTTCATCATCCTCTTCAATGGGTGTTTCTTCATCTTCTATATTGATTACCCCTGTTTGTTTGATTAGTGTTTTCTTCAGTTTTCCCTTCAATATGTGGCTTCTCCTAGGTGTAGAGGATCCCTCTCCTTTCTCTGTGGCAGATTCATTGATTATCTTCTCTTCCTTAAGTTGCCTCTTGATTCGAGTCAACTTCTCTAAAATGATTTCCTCACTGCTCTCTTGGACTGGTTTGTCAATTTCAACTTTTGAAGCCCTCCATTTCCTACTTCTCTTTGTAGGTTGTGGTTCAGGTGATGGTTCTTTTGCTTCTTCAAAATGATTTCTTATTAAGAAATCATCCCATGTATCATTTGTTTTAGTTAGATGATGCTCAATCAAAATTTTGACCAAACCATGATGATACAGGGTTGTCTCTAAAAATTGAACTCTTCTCTGAACACAAGAAGCCATCTTCTTCAGACTTTGAAGCAAGAAATATGGTAGGTTTAAGTCTTCTCCCAGAAAATGCATCATTAGTCTGATGTGGTAGACATAAAATGTCCCATATCTACTCTCACATGTAACAAATTTTTGCAAAAGTAGTATGTTTCTCCATTTGTTTTTCAATGCAGTACTGGGAATTCCTTTCTTGAATACACTAACATCCATATTTGGTGATTTTAAAATTTGTTTCCAGGAGTCATTGTGAAATTCTCTATTTTTAAACCATCTTTCTCCAGTTCTGAGCAATCCTGTAGCCTCTGCAATAAAAACTTCAGTGACAGTAAACTTGACATCCCCTACTTCAACTTCGGTTCCTTGAAATGATCTTGCACATGTTTTAGTGACTTCCTTATGGAAGCCATTAAATTTTTCCAAAAATTGAAGCCATCCTATTTGTTGTAACATTTCTTTGCATTGTGGGTAGCCTTCTAAATATTTTGAACCTACTGGTTCAGTCCTTACGATGAAACCCATGATTTTTTTCAATATCAAATTAACACTCTTCTACCCACAAAACAATGAATTTCACTTTCGGATTGAAATGGCTTCAAGCTCTAAATGAAAATGGCTTCAATTTTGGAATGACATACCTCTGATTGATAATGAAAAATGCCTTCAAAACCTCGGACTGATATGCTTCTGTTGACAATTGCACTTTGAAGTGATATGCCTCTGTTTGATAATGAAAGCAGTTTCAAATTTCGAGCTGATATGTCTCTGATAGACAGTGGCAGATGGCTTCAAATTTCTTTTTGTGTAATACCTCTGGCTCTTAGTAGCAAAAGACTTCAAACTCAATCACTGCAACACCTCTGTCTCTGGTAACAAAGGACTTCAAACTCAGTCACTGCAACACTTCTGTCTTTGGTAACAAAGGACTTCAAACTCCACACTGCTACACCTCTGTCTCTGGTAGCAAATGGTTTCAATTTTAACACCTCTGTCTTTTGGGAACAAAAGACTTCAAACTCCACACTGCTATAATTCTGTGTTTATAGTGAAAATGCTTCAAACTCTGTCCACAGTGATATTTTATCTGCCCACAGAATCAAGTGGCTTCAAGTCCTCACACTGTTATACTTCCAAATTTACCCTTCTGCTCTGCTCTGCATTTACAATGCTCAATGCTATTCAAACTGATATCTTTTAGCTCTGCTCCTGGTGATAATAATATCTCTGTCTTCGGAATGGAATGCCGGCTACGGAATGAAGTTATGGTAGTGGTCACGGAATGGAGAAGTGGAGTGAGGTGGAGGGATTGTATTAATGATTGAAGAGACGGCGGAGGATTTTACGACGGCAGAGGCAATCATCATTGAATGATTTGGTTAAGAGACGTGGAAGATTCAAACACCTCGGCCATTTATCCGCTTAAATTCTATCGGATATGAAATTTGAAATGGAAGATTTTAATCCAAAGTATGTAGAGGGTTTGTTGGTGTTGATCAATAAAAACAATTAAAACAACCTTTTCGAACAATCCATAACTAAACTATGCTAAATTTTTATGAAATGCCATTGTAATTTAAACTTGTTACCTCTGCCCTTTATTTGATTTTTTTGTATCCTTTGTCTTCTTGTTCACCTTTGGAGGAGTCTTCATAATTTTCTTGATGCTTTTGATTCATGAATACACTGGGTCACTTTGTTGTAATTCTGATGTCTACTGGTTGATGCCTTCAGGGTTTATAGCTGCGGAAAGACTGTCGGGCTGCAGAAATGCTGATCAGCTGCAGAATGTCCACTGAGCTGCATAATGTTCCTGTAAAGCACTTTAATCATGAAAATGGAATGTTTTTGGAGTATGGGTGAAATGTTAAATGGTATGAATGAAAATGGATGATGGATTATGATGTGTATGAAGTGGATGATGAAATGGAATGGATTCAGTTCATGAAATGGAGTGAAAGAACATAAGGACTGTACTGCAATTCATGACATGTTTTATTCACTTACAGCAAGATATCAAATTTTGTATTTTGATATGAAAAATGAGATGGATGAAAGATGGAATGAGATGAATGAAATGTGGAATGGAGTGAAATATGGGTGATAAAATGAAATGGAGTATGGATGGATAAGTGAATGGAGTGAGATGAAATGAATCATAAGCACTATGGAACTGAACTTATGATTTTTATAACATCTGCTTATAAAAACAAAAATGGGAAAAGTTAGAGTGTCAGAGAGACTCTGATTTTCACCCTATCTTTTCTGCATAAACATGCCAATCAATGATTGGTTTTCATGTTTATACCTTTATTATATATATATATATATATATATATATATATATATATATATATTTAGAAGAGAAATGCTTCAGAAAATTTAATCAAGTTGATGAAGAAGAAAGACTCTTCTTCATTAACTTTACATCATTGTCTTCTTGGAACTTCTTGACAAACTCTCCTCTTGAGAGTGGCTTGTGGTATAGCTTCAGTCTATGACCATTCACAAGAAAAGTGACCTCTTCTTCATCTATAGTTCTGATTTTTACTGCCCCATTATCAAAAATTAGAACAATTTCATATGGCCCAAGCCAATGTGTCTGAAATTTCCCTTGAAAATCCTTGAATTTTGAATCAAACAAGAGAGCCCAGTCACCCTCTTTGAATTTATTCTCCTTGATGTACTTGTCATGCCATCTAGCCCTTTGTTGTTGGACTAGACTTGTTTTCTGAACTGCATCTTGTCTGATCTCATCCAATTCATTAATTTTCTCCAGTCTATGCTTTTGTGCCTCCGTTAGATCAAGTCCTAGCTGAATTGCCATCTTGAATGTTTGAATTTGGAACTCTATGGGAAACAAAACTTGCTTTCCATAAACAAGCTCATAAGGAGTATGGCCTGTTGTGTTTCTCCATGTAGTTCTATAGGCCCACAAGGCTTCAGGAAGCCTATCTACCCAATCTCTTCTATGTAGATGAGCAGTCTTTGTTAGGATTCCTTCAATGACTTTATTAGTGGATTCCACTTGACCATTTGCTTGTGGATGATAAGGAGTAGATGTTCTATGTCTGATTTTGTACTTCTCCATCATTTTCTCCACTAACCTTGATGTAAATTGAGCTCCTTGATCTGTAACAATTTCCCTTGGGACACCAAAACGAGTGAAAATATCCTCAAAAAGAAAAGTAACTACAGATGATTCATTAGCAAAAAGTAATGGTTTAGCTTCTACCCACTTAGTAACATAATTAGTGAAAACTAATATATATTTCTTTTGTCTTGATGGAGGACTAATGGGTCCTACAAAATCCAAAGCCCATTTTTCAAAAGGTTCAATGTGTACCTGAGGTTGTAATGGCATCTCACCTGAAGGAGAAGGTTTCCCTACCCTTTGGCAACTGTCACACCTTTTTACATACTCCCTTGCATCTTTAAACAAATACGGCCAATAATATCCTAAATTAAGGATCTTATAGGCTGTCCTCTTATCTGCAAAGTGTCCACCACAAGGTTCATCATGACATGCCTTGAGAATTTCAGGCATCTCATCTTCACGAACACACCTTCTAATAATCAAATCTGGACCTGTCTTGTACAACTCATTAGCGACCCATGAATATCTTGCATTATCATTAATGATTTTTCTTTTATCCCTTGCATTCATAATTGAAGGAAATTTTCCTGAAACTAAATAATTGGCAATATCAGCAAACCATGGAGTTTGAGTAGAGATTGCGAAAAGATATTCATCAGGAAATTGATCTTCAACCGGAGTGTCATCTTTGATATTTTGAATTCTAGACAGGAAATCAGCCACAGTGTTTTTTTTTCCAGGCCTATCTAGAATAGTAATGTTGAATTCTTGCAATAATAACAACCATCTTATAACTCTGCCATTAGTAATTGATTTATTCATTAAATATCTAATTGCAGAATGATCAGTGTGAATAAAAGTTTCATAGCCTGTTATATAGTGTCTAAATTTGTTAATGGCATGAACAATAGCTAAAAACTCTTTTTCAGTTACAGTATAGTTTAACTCTGCGGGAGTCAAATTTTTACTGATATAATAGATGGCATAGGGAATTAAATCTTTCTGTCCCAATACTGCTCCTAAAGCTGTATCGGAAGCATCTGTCGAGATATGAAAAGGTAACTTCCAGTTAGGTCCCCTTAATATAGGTGCTTGAGAAATTTTGGTTTTCAGGGTTTCAAAAGCTAACTGGCAATCAGAAGTCCACTTAAATTCACAATCTTTGGTGAGTAATTTGAAGAGAGGAGATGCTATTTTGGTGAAGTTTTCTATAAATCTCCGATAATACCCTGTAAATCCTAAAAAACTTCTAACATCTCTTTGACAACTTGGAATGGATAGGTTAGAAATGACTTCAACTTTCACCTCATCAACTCTAATCCCATCCCCTGAAATGTGGTGCCCTAAAACAATACCTTCAGTGAACATCATAAAACATTTTTCATGACTAAGTGAAAGATTTGCTTCTTGACATCTTTTTAAGACTTTTTCCAAGTTTTCTAAAGCCTATTCAAATGTGTCCCCATAAACTGTGAAATCATCCATATACACCTCTACACAGTCATGTATCAGATCAGAAAAAATTCCTAATACTGCCCTTTGGAATGTTGCAGGTGCATTGCATAACCCAAATGGAAATACTCGGTAGGCATAGGTACCCCAAGGACAAGTAAATGTGGTTTTATCTTGGTCTTCAAATGGTACTTGGATTTGATTGTAACCACTAAACCCATCCAGGAATGAAAAGTACTTTTTACCTGCTAATGTATCTAATACTTGATCTATGAAAGGTAAGGGAAAATGGTCTTTAAGAGTAGCTTTATTCAGTTATCGGTAGTCAACACACACCCTCCATTTTCCATTTTTCTTAGGCACAATCACCAAAGGAGAAACCCACTGACTATCTAAAATAGGATAGATGAAATTAACATTTAACAATTTTTGTAATTCTTCCTTGACAATTTCCCTAAGATTTGGATTCATCCGTCTTTGAGGTTGTCTGATTGGTTTGCAATTTGCCTCTATATAGATGTGATGAGTACAAGTTTTGGGACTTATCCCTTTCATGTCAGTGTATTCCCATGCATATGCAGAAGAATGTCTCTGTAATACTTTGACTAACTCTTCTTGTTGAGATTTTTCTAGGTTTTTATTTATGTTCAAGGTTTTGCCTGGAAAAATTTCACTTGTAGAGCTGCCAAATTTGTCCATAGAATGAAGAGACATCTGCCTAGATGACAAGAATTCAATATTGGATCTCTCTTGAAATGATTCTTGTTTGTGTTTTGGAGAAGATTCAAAGTTTTCTAGAGTATTTAGAATTTGATTATCTTCACTAATTTTTGAAATTGTGAAGAGTGGTTGTAAATATTCTTCATCATCTATCCATTGAGTGTCATCTAGATCTGTAATTGTCCTAGCTGGAGGATATAAAGTGAATTTCTTTGTTGAACTACCATCGGAAATATACATATCACCGGACCTACAACTAATAAAAGCATTAGCTGTAGCCAACCAAGGTCTTCCTAGTATAACAGGATGGCCTCCTAGATTATTCTTGGGTGTTAGGATCATGAAATCCACAGGGTACTCCCAAGAGTCTAGGGACACTGGAATGTCTTCTATTACCCCATATGGTCTGATCATAGATCTATCTGCTAATTGTAATAGTGTGGGTGTAAAGAGAAGATTAGGAAGTTTCAGTTTGTCCATGATTTGTCTACTCATGATATTTATTGCTGCTCCTAAGTCAATGAGTGTGTTTTGAATTTCAATTCCGTTGATGTGAATTTTGACAACTGGATTTTCTGGGTCAAGGTACTTTGGAATAGTAATCTTACCCATCATAATGTCTGCTATTTGTCCTACCAGTTGAATTTTCGTGGTTTCTCTTATTCTTTTTCTTGTTGTCTTCATACTCAACTCCTTTATTGTTTTGGCTAAAATTGGGATTTCCTTGATGGCCTGCAATAATGGAATTTTAATGAAAACATTTCTCAATTCATCCAAGAAATCATAATTAGGCACCATTATTTGTTTTTCTACACCTTTATCAATTTGTAGTCTTTCCGGAAAGGGAGGTATAGAAGTAGATGTGGATGGTTGCTCTAATATTGGAGTTGGATTTATTGGATCTTTTTGTTTCAGTTTTTCAATGTTTTGGTCTTGAAAGGATGTATCTTCCTCAAGAATTTTATTAACCCGTAGGGAGTCTTCCTCAGAATTATCTTGTTCCTGTATGATCACAGAAGGTTTCCTCTTCTCAAGTATCCTTCCAGACCTAAGTTGAACATCACTAAGGTCTAGAGGAGTAATTAAATAAGTTGGAAATTGTTGTCCTTCTATCATGTATGTATTCTGAGGGTTCTTATTATTGGGGTTTGGTATAGGTTGAGCTGGCAATTGATTGGATTTTTGAGGGAATGGTAATGGAAGTGGTTGATTTTGATGAGGTTGGTTCGGATGATGTTGTTGAGGATTTTGTTGAAGATTTTGAGGAAAATTTTGTTGGGAATTTTGAGGATAAAAATGTGGATATGGTGGATAGGATGGTGGATACTGATAATATGGAGAGTATCTTCCATACGGACCTTGTGATCCTTGTGCCCAAGCTTGAGATTGATTTTGAAATTGGGGCCAGGGTTGCTGCCAAGAATTCCAAGGTGGAGGTTGATTATACATTTGATCATGGAATCCTTTTGTCTGGGGTCCCTGCCAAGGTTTTCTAGATACAAAGTTAAGAGATTCTGTAGAGTCTGTAGGAGTTTCTTCTTGAAAAACAGCCTTGAGACCAGGAAGAGAAGGACAATTCTTGGTCTCATGTTTCTCAGAACAAATAACACAGGTTTCTACAACTTTGACATCTAGAGGACACTCTCTCAAGGCATGTTTCTTCCTACATTTGGGACAAAAGATTGCCAAGGCATCAGATTCAGCCTTTTGCTTGTTTTATATCTTGAGGGTGTCTATTTGTTCACTAAGACTCCCTAAGATTTCAGATTTAAAATCATCAAGCATATGTCCTATTTCTGATCTACTTACTGTCCCAGAAGCAGATTTACTTGCCCTTGCAAGAGCAGGATCTCTTGGACCTTTAGCAGTTTTAGATTTCCCTCTGGAAAGGTTGATACATAACTCAGATATTTCAGGTAATGTGAGTTGTGATATATCCCCTTTTCCCATCATGTTAAGGATATCCAACCATTCATCCCTAATTGTTTTCAACAAAAGAGCTTTTAAGGTGTCTTGATCTAGATTTTCCATTTTTGCCCTTTTTATGTTGTAATGAAATCTTTCCAACAAATCTTCCAAATTTTCATCTTCTTTTTGTAACATCTTAAACACTTCTTCCTTATGATTAACCGGCATACAATAATCCAAGTATCTCTCTAGAAATGCTTGTTTCATGTCTTCCCATGTTCTAATAGAACTACTGATTAGGCTCATAAACCACTTCAATGTTGCTCCTTTCAAAGTTGAAGGAAATAATTTCAGTTTTTGAGCATCTTGTAAGTAGTCATAAGTCCTACACAGCACTTCAAATTCGAATAAGAAAGTTTCAGGATCTTCAGTTTTAAGTCCATAGAAGTTTGGAAGGACAGAGGGTGAAATGTTTTTCATGGTTGTATTGGTTTCTTCATCAAGTATAGGGAACCCAAAAGAGCTTCCTATTCTACATCTTCCTCCATCTGCACCTCTACCTCCTTCTCCTCTTCCTCCTTCTCCTCTACCTCTACCTCTACCTCCTCCAAATAATGTATGTTCTCCATTAACAACTCCTCCTCCTCCTTCTTCTGCCATGGTTGACTCTCCTGTGGAAGTAGAAAGGTTTGTGTCCCTAACAGGAGCCTTTAGATCTTCTTCTATAGCAGGTTAAATGGATGAAGTGGAAGGTTTCTCTAATGGAATAGGTGACCTTAGATCTTCTAGAAGTCCAGGATCAGTAAAGGATGGAAGATGGGTTTGAGTTGAAGGTGTACTAGTTCTAGGTCTAGATGAAACAAGTGGTGTTCTAGAAATCAAACTTCTGCCTCTGCTGCTTATAAATCTTCCCCTTGAATCTCATAAAATTGTTTTTGGATTCTAAGAAACAAAGGTTACCTAGTTTTCACTTCCCCGACAACGGCGCCAAAATGTTGGGTCTCAATCTAGTCTCCTAAACTGAGCTCATTTAATTGTCAACCAGGATTTGTAAATTGCTGAAGTGAAGTGTACCATATGTACCTAGGTGCTTGTTTCCTAATGCGTTGTATGTGGTGTTTTGTGATGTTTTTGGTCTTTTGTGATGATTTATGATGTTTTTGGTCTTTTGGTGATTTTTATGTTCACAATGGAAATGTCTAGAAAACTAATGGAAAGGAGTTGGTGGTCAAAACAGAGTTAAGCCTAATGTATGGAATGGTAAATGCAATTGGAAACACTGAAGCAGAATCTGAACTATGACTAAATAAAAGAAAAAGCTTGATAATGACTTTTTAGGCAAATGACACAAACTAAACTTGAGAAATGATCATTAATATGCAAATCCTCTAACTAAACAGTTAAACACTAATCTTACCATGATGCAACATTTTGTTCTAAGCTCTTTTATTCTATGACTAATTCTTAGTTCTATTCTGCAATTTAATTGAATATCACAGAACCTTTACTCAAAGAGTTTTTGATTTCTTTCTAAAGTAGTCTTTTGAGGAAGAGCTCTGTTTATAAAATGATGAGGAAATTGCAGAGATACTTCAGGCCTTAGAATGGTGTTATCTTCTGTTCATATGGTTATAGATCAATTAGGAATTTTAGAACAGGAAGAGGTTTGTGAATAATGAAGGCTTTCTTGTTAATCCTAACAACTGAAGTAGTTTATTGTGCAATGGATGACAATTTGAATATGAAGTGCAAGTATAATGAGTTAATCTAAGAATGAACCTAAGATGCCACTAATCTAGAACAATGCTGAACTATAAGTCATCATCAAACTGGAAACAAAGTAACTGAACATGAGTTAAATGCAATGAAACTCCGGAGCATTCTAACTATACTAACATGCATTATTCTATGAAGTTACACAATCTGTTTGTTCATCATTAGTGATATTTTGGAAGAGTTCCTTCTTTTGGAAGGGGTAGAACAATTCTGACTGTGTAATTAAATGCAATTGTAAGCAAATGGACTGAAAGCAAATGAAAAACTAAGTTATCATATCCATACCCTACTCGTCATTATGATGTCTTGGGCAAGCGTTTAAGAGCAAGAACAGAGATGATACTTAGTACAAACACACAACTAAATCATTCATTATCACGGTCATGTCTTCAACTTCTTAAGAATTTCTTGGAAGAGTTTCTTCTTGTGGAAGAGTGATTAGAACAAGTGTAACTGTGATAGTGAACAGCAAAAACTACAACTAAATCCTATAGTACTATAGCTATTCATCATTCATCATTATAATCTTTTGGAAGAGTGTCTTCTTGTGGAAGAGTTAGAATGAATATAACTACAGTAGCTAGTTAAAACAACTATAAATTCAACTCCTAATCCTACAATACTATAGTCATTCAACATTCATCATTATAATCTGTTGGAAGAGTGTCTTCTTGTGGAAGAGTTAGAATGAATACGACTACAGTAGCTAATTAAAAAAACTACAAATTCAAATGCAAAACGTAAAGGCAGCTAGGAAACTTATCTAATTTACACAAAATAAATCCGTGCAAGAGGCAGGGGCCCTCTACCACTTGACGGCATTCAACTCCAAATTAAATCACGCCTTCAAAATAACTTTGTCTGCTCCATTAACGATGCAATAGTTTGAACATAACACTCTGTGTTTTCAGGAATGTATCACAGAGTTTGAACAAAATCTAGCAGCAAATCTAACATAAAATCTCTAACATAGCTCTCGGTCTCCCAAGAGTTTATAAAGCAAATGCACGTAACAATAATTACAACAATTTAGGAACAATGTCTTTCCTTATCCAAATCACGTTAGAACTCTTTGAAGTGGTTGCGTGAAGAAGAAAAGACATCTGGACTGAGACAGTCCTAGTAGGAGTCTTCCTTCACAAATGTGTTCCCACGTGCATAACCGTACCCAGAATTCATTTCCTCTTCCATGATGAGCAACAAACCATGTAGACACGACGTGGATCATGCCCATATGCGGTTTTCCTCAAGAGGCCACCTAGAACATACTCAAACATGAAGGTAGCTGCAGAATCGCCGGTTAGCTACGGAATGTCTGCATTCTGCAGCTAGTTCCGGTCAAAATGCTTAACAATGACAAAAATCACAAAATTCAACAAGTCAGTCATGTAAATCATTCTAGAAGTAATTTTAACTATATTTATTGATCAATTGGGTCTAAGATAGAAATGGACAAGGGAAAATGAGGTAAAATGAGGTGAAGGAAAGCACAATTTTGAGGCTCAACAGACGCGACGGCTGAGGTTACTTATAATTATGGAAAAGTTATTACTGTAAGGTTACTTCTAATTATGGCAATTTATTTTGAAAATCCTGGCGATCCTACGGACTGACACAAGTACTCAAAGAAATGATGGGGATTGACACTTGACACATTTTCTTATCCTACGTGGATGGCATGCTGGACGCGAACCTCCCCGACCACAATCAGTTGTGTTGCGATCCCCAAAACCCAGTGGTTATTGATGACCTATGCATGGAAAAGTGACACTACCTACGCTCATCTCGGGTGCGAGAGAGTTATTAAACTACTCTATTCTACTGACTTCTCTCGGTTACTAGAGTTATTGAAAGAAAACTAAAGAAACTTAGTCATGGTAGGGCTTCAGGCATGTGTCATTCACCCATCCAGGTAAAACAGTACCGTCCAGTTGAGCTAATCGAACTGCTTCGGAATCCTTGATTTCGACGACGTAGTATGGTCCCAACCAGTGCATCTGTAGTTTCCATGGAAATTTTTTAAACTTGCTATCATATAGCAGAACCTTGCCGCCAACCTGGAATTTTTTTCTCTTAATGTGTCGATCATGCCACACCTTCTACCTGTATTTCTAAATTTTTTGATGAAACTCGGCAAGGAACCTTCAGAAATATAGGCAGAAGGCGTGGCATGATCCCAAGTGCAATACCAGAAGCATCGATATGCACATGGAACTGATTATCCCAATATGGGTGAACTAGAATGGGCACAGTTGCCAACTTCTCCTTTAAAGTGTCGAGAGCTAATCTGGAGTCATCCATCCACTGGAACACCTCTGACTTCCGTAGTAAATTCTCCAAAGGAGTAGTTATCTTCGCATATTTTCTGATGAATCTCCTATAATAGCCCGTGTGCCCCAGTAGTGATCTCAAATTCTTCACGGTTTCCGGTGCTTGCATGTTGACGATTACTGCCACCTTTGCAGGGTCGACACAGACTCCTTGCCTACACACCACATGTTCTAGGAGCGTTCCAAACGGAACTGTGAAGACACATTTATTCAGGTTCAACGAATTCTACAGTTGCTGACACCGGTCGAACATTATGCATAGTAGGGTGGCGTGATCCTTCAACAAGCTGTAGACTGTCCAGTCGTCCATGTAGACTTTCAGGAACTTATGAATATATTCCCGGAAATCAGCTATGACAATCCTAGAAAACATGGCAGGTGCATTCTTCAACCCAAATGGCATCATGTGATATGCAAATGACCCCCACTCTGTTGTGAACATCATCTTCTTCTTGTCCTCTTCCGCGATGCGCACCTGATGATATCCTAAGAACCCATCGGTGAAGGAGTATGCCTCATTCCCCGCAACATTATCTAGTACTTCGTTGTTGAATGGGGTGGGGAATGGGTCATGGATGCAGGCATTGTTCAAACTTTAGTAGTCCACACAGACGCGGATTTCTGATTTTTCCTTCTTATTTTGAATGACGATGGGACTCACCCACTCTGCTTCTTCCATAGGGAAAATCAGGCCTGCCTTCAGCATTTTTTCAATCTCTATTTTGAATTTCTCCTTTATCCGTGGGTTCAACTGGTAAGGTCGATGCTTCACTGACCTGGTGTCTGACTTCAATATAATCCTCATCTCTCTGAGATCCCCTTTGATCCCTTTCAAATCTGCAACCGACGAAGAGAATAGGTCTTCGTATTCATTGAGGAGACTTAAAAATTTCCTTCATCGTCTCCTCATCCCAGTAGTCCCCAACTGTAGCCAGTTTGGGTTTTTCCTCCGTGCCGATGTTTAGCTTTTTAGTCCTCAACAGAAGTAGATGTATTCCTTTGGTGGTAAGCCCTTCTTTGATGTTCCGCTCTCCTTCTGTCTCTTCAAAGTACAGGTGCCTTAGATCCTCCAGACTGTCATCTTCTGGCTCGCTGTCAATCCTTTGGCAAGCCAACTTGTGTCTGCCATTGGGGTTTAGCACCAATGGCCTCCTGTCTGCACTCTGATCGGGGAAAAAAAATATTCCTTTTATGGCCTGTAATGCTTGGGATATCGGGTCTGTCTTCCCCTTAAATGAGAAGCACTAAATAAGTTTGTCTGCAATCTCCTGCCAGGAACTGGTTCCTCTCTTCCTCTCTTCTTCTAAGTACCAGGCTTGCGGAATGGTATCCAAGGAGTGGACAAACTGATGTACCCACAGCTCCTCCGGATATCCCACATTTCTCCACTGCTCCTGACATAATTTCAGATGGTTTTTCGGATCGAAATTTCCTTGGTACCTTCACTTGCTTCGAGGTCCTTCATCTTCCTTAAACCACGCCCTCAAATCCGCTGCAACACAACTCCACTGCGATAGGGAGTTGCGGTGATTTTTCCACCACCTAGCGGAGGTGGACTGTAATGCTACGTCCATGGATGGTATTCTTTGCTCCTCTGGTACCTTATCTTCTACCTTTGCAATGAAGGTATTTACTGCTTGCATATTGGACAAGGTAGGGTATTCCCTTATCTTAGCCCCAATCCAATGGGTTCTTGCAATATTGGCGCATATCCTTGTGCTGGTCTCATACTCGCCTTGCTGCCAGTCCTCCCAAGCTATTTCTGAGCCCAGCTCCGAGCTCTGGACACTTCACCAGCTTACGGAGCTGGTTGCTGTTGGGTTAATGTAATCCTCCATCTTCCCTGCTGTCATCTGATAGAGGTTGTCCAACAGTTGAGCATCTTCCCTGTTATCTACTATCTCTGTATATCTCAGACCTTGATACGGGTCTAGAGGCTGAGTGACTCTAACTTCCCCATCTTCAAAAATCATTAAATCCTTCTTGAGATCAATGATGGCATAGTTTTCAAAGGCCCAGTCAATCCCTAGCAATGCAGGGTATGAATCTTTGTCTCCCATAATATCTATTACCTCGAAGTCTATGTAGGTCTTTACCCCTGCGATGTCTACCTCGACTTCTTCGAGTTTGCCATTCGGCACAATGTAGTACTGGTTTTCCATCCTGAGTTGGATCGGTGAATAAGTCAGCCGTGGTCGCCCTAAAGCTTCCCAAGTATTCCGAGGCAGGATATTGACGTCGGATCCCAAATTGAGCATGGCGTCCCCGATTTGGAATCTCACAACCTACGTGTCTAACCGGAACTCTTTTCCCGTTCTTATTTTGTTCCTCTTTACTCACTGTACATACTGTGGTGTTTTTTCTGGGGATTCCCTTACTCCTGCGTTCCCCTGCAATGATTCCTCTAGGGTATGCTTGAACTGTTGTCGCATTGGAGTGTTGTCAAAATTTTTGAGAAATAGGTGGAACCATTCCTCGATCAGAGCCCCTGTAGCACTCTGTTCTCTGGTATCTTTCTTCACAGGAAACTCAATACCTTTGTCTCCCCTAGCTGGGAAAAAGTTTCTACGGCCTCCTGAAAATATTTCTTCTGCATTTCTGGCCTGATCAGTGGTTTCGGGGATGCTGGCCTGATCACCCTCATTGGATCCTTCTCACATGCATCTTCCCCCATTTTCTTTCCTCCTCGCATAACTATGACTACGTTCTGCATTGCCGGAGTTGCTGTTCCTCTAGGCTCTGCGTTCACTAGATTCGTGCTTCTCTGCCTTGCTCTTTCCTCCCATTTCTTGATAAGTTCAGGACAATCTTCTATCATGTGTGTGTTCACGTGACATTGGGAACACCACGGTCTTCTGGGTAGGGGACATTCTCTGGCCACATGTCCCTCTTGATCACAATTTTAGCATCTTAGCGGACCCCGTCCTCCTGTACGACCTCCCCTCATACCACCTCCTCTACCTCTAGGAGCCTCATTCACTCTGTAGGAGGGACGATCTAATTGGTCTGCCAGTGCATCTAGAGCTCTGCACTGTTCGGTGCTGTGAGTCGTTGAAGCGCAGAAGTCACAGTACACGTTGTTCGGAACATTGGAGTACTTTTGTAAAATCAGACACATTCAAGGTTGATGACCCACTGTTCGACGAATTTCACAATACTCTGTTGCGTCTTGGGTCGGCTAATTTGGGAACCCGGTATAATGTTGTTGCTGCGGATAGACCCCTTGCGAGTTTATCTGCGCAACTCCTCCGATAGGTGGAGCCCCCTGCACTGCCATTGCTGAGGTTCCCACTCCCTCGCTTCGCAACCAAGGACACTTGGTCACCATGTGTCCTTCTACCTGGCAATGTGTGCACCAGACATTTGGCCTGGTTGGTATTATGGGCTGCATCTCCTTAAGTTTTTTGATTAGATTGGCAATCTGATGTTGCAGTCCCAGTAGGGATGGGTCCTGCGAGGCTGGTCCTCCCCTATATTCTTGTAGGTAGCCTGCCGTTGCCTCTATCTTCATAGCCTGTTCCAATGCATCCTGCAAGTTGTCGATCTTTTTCTGAGTGAGGGGGGTTCACGTCAAGGGAAGCAGAGCCTTGATGAACCAGTCCCTCTGATGATTCGAGTCGATCAGGTGGCTGAGTTTCCCGATATCATATTTTAACCTGTGCATCAGCTCCCACGCAGTCTCTCCTTATCTTTGCTTGATCTCCCATAGTTCGGACAGACCTTGCTGGTTTGTTTGGGGTAGCTTAAACTCTCTGACAAAGTCCCGCTTGACATCCGCAATCACTGGATTTTGGTGGGCCTCTGACCACTTTATGAACCAACATAATTCCATTTCTCTTAGCATGGTTTGGAATTCGATAAGATTTCCTGTATCTGGCGTCTGCCTAGCCCTCCATATGGCTTCACAGAGGTACCAGTGCTGTTCCACATCATCGTTACCTCACCCAGAAAATTCTGGGTACTGGGTGAATGATCCTGCCATATTCGCTTGTAGAGGTGTAACTAGAATGAACCCTCTAGGTTCTGGTTGTGTAAGTATACCACTGGAAATGCTACTATTAACATGCGTTGTTGCTGACAGCTAACTGCTATTAAATCGACTCAACTCTTTTAACTTAACAAAAATATCACTTAAGGGTTTATAGAGTACCAGGGGAAGGTAGGGACCCATGCTATTCAAACTTTTGGGAGTAGAAATACTTGGAGATATGAATGCCGTCCTTTCTTGGAATAACTGCTGCATCGCGACGTACTACTCAACATTGGAATCTTCTTCGAGGCGCGCGTCTGCATCTCCTTCGTCAAACATCGTCTCTCTCTTCCTCCAGGCTGGGCTCCCATGCACCCACCGCACTCGCTCAACGGTCCTTCCCATCTCCTGGGGACCCACCTGGCCTTCGATGTCCACTATATTCTAAGGCGCCTCCTCTTTATCCTTCCAAATACTCCCCTATCGTTCCAACTCCTTCATCACCCTCTCTCGCTACCTTTCGGTGATCTGCACCCTCCGATGTGCACATCGCTCCCTCAACCTTCTTGCGGTTTCAACATCCATTCCCCTACTCCCCCTCTTCATATTTATTGTAGCATTTGTCCCTCAGGCCCTTCCCCCAGCACTGGAGGTTTACGCTTCCATTCCTGATTTCTAGAACTCCGTCAGCCCTTCGTCCACCATCAGGGCCTTAATCCACAATGGAATTTCCTTCGGAAACTTCCCTCTTAGTCTGGATCGGAATATGGCTTCTGCTCTGGAGAAAGATTGGTAGCACTCTGCTGCAAACTCCACACTATACCCGTCCAAGGTAGATTCTATCCAGAAATCTACAGCTCGGGTCAACTGAGTATCTAGCCAATGAAGGGCCACCAGATCTCCATGCACCCACTTGCGGTTGATTTTCCATGATTTGTCCTTAGTCACTTTGGTCTGTAGCCTCCGCAACCAGCTATAGAGTTCGCTGGGGAAATTTCCCCAGAAGATCTCGTAGGTATCGCTGGCAGAATCAGAGAACATAAATAGATTTCTGATCGCCTTCTCTTTTTGACTTCTCAGCTCAGCTTGCTGAGTTATAAAATGGTCCAGGTGGTTATCCCACCATCTCCGTATTTCTCCTTCGAATATCCTTGATACCATGATCTAGTTTCCCTGATGAAGTTTATGGTCCCGACAACGGAAACATTTTTTGGCGAGGAAACAAGTCTCGCGGGCAAGACCCAGGTTCAGGGATTGGGCCAACAAGGGAGTCCGCTGTAGTCTAGCACCATGCCGGCATTTTCACCCCACTACGAAGAGCAGAGAGTCTCACCCGAGGCGTGCCGTGACCACATGAAGGAGGGGAGAAGACCAGTATCAGCAGATGGATATGAAACTCAAAGCTAACGCAGAATCGTATGCATACATAACACCGTATATAGAATATCTCTCAGAACATCATGCAGATAATAAGCAATTAAAATTTTAAAGTACTACAGGAATCATGCAACATATTCAAGACATATGATATACTAGCAACCTTCAGATATATTAAGAAACATTCAACATAATCAAGTGTTACATCGCTCGACATAATGAGCTTCTGGATTCAATTACAAAGTTCTTGCAGGACAGAGAGAGATACTACAACAATACCAGATCTATGGAGACACAGGAAATACAATGATGTCAAGACCAGGACAGAGCTCTCCTGTGGCATCTGCTCCTTGGCCTCGTTCTACTCTAACCTCTCTCTAACATTTTGCTGCTGGGTGATGGCCTATTTAGTCACCAGCCAGCGCAACTGTTAGTTTTTCCTATGTTTTCACTCGGCTGTTTTCGGCTACTTCCTGCTGAACATGATTTCCACTATCTGTCCTTTGTCGCATATTTCCTTCATCTGCACTTGTCTGTGCCAACCTCGCCACCTATCTCCTACTCCTTCACAACCTTGGTAGCTTCGCTGCCTACTATTTTTGCACCTGCCACGTGCCGATCTGCAACCCAAAATCTGTCTTCAAGCAAAATTCAAAACAAGGGCCCAAAAAGTAACTGAATCCTCTACAACAGTGTTCCACCTACAGATGAAAGCAATAAACTAGTAAAAGAAATGGAGGAGATGTCCTTGAATACCAATGAAGTCAATATATTGACTAAGATAATTGAAAATATTGAGAAAACAAACAAATCAGCTCAGATAGATGCTAAAATACATGAGCAAAATGCCCACAGATTGAGTGAAGAGGTAAATAAGCTCCAAAAAGAATTAAATTTCAAGGATCAGATATCATATATTAAAAATTACCTATGGAATAATGTAATTGAAGCCATCCATGATGTTTGGCCTTCAATTTAGATGGTTTTTGAGCAGAGAGAGTTACTATTGGCAGCCCAAGCAAAGATCCAAAAGGCACAATTTGATTTAGCAGATAAAAAAGAACAGGAAGTAAGGTTAATAAATTTCCTCAACAACAAGAACAGATAGGAACTTGAAGAATTGAAAATCAATGACAGGATATCTACTATCCTAGAAATTAGGAAAGTAACCACCAAAATAAATTTTATGAGGCAGCTTGAAGAGAAATGTGAAGGAATGAACACTGCTGTCACTAGATCCATGGTTAAATTCACCAATTTAAGGCAAAAGGGACTCCCTAATATCATGGTTATCAATGATAAGTTAATGCCTCAGAATGATAATGACAAAAATATAAGAGAACATGCCAAGGAGTGGGTGAGCAAGCCAACAGGTCAAGGTATTCCCACATGAAAAGTATTGTTAAAAAGTTTTGAAGATTTGTTTTATTTGTAGTATGAAATCAAGAATTTATTTGTCATCAAGCCCACATTTGCAAGGTACACTGAGGTTGATGAGAATTTTAGGAAAATCAATAATATTAGAATTCCTAAAAATGAGGAGTGGCAAGCATTAACTAATTTTCTATGAAGGAAGAAAGAGAAACAAATGAAAAAGAAAAAATATGTTTGCTGATTTCACTATCAAAACAGATTTTTACAGCAGAAAGCAGTTTTACTGAAGGTAAAGAGTATCCAAAGTGAAAGAGTATAAGTGATAAAGAGTATCAGTGAGAAAGAGTATCAGTGAAGGAAAGTTAGATTCTGAAAAATATCTAAAAGGCCAGCAAAGATGACACATAAGCAGCCAACTACTTCTTATCTTAAAACAGTCTCTATTTATTTTGAATAAAATAGGACAGCTTACTAGTTTGTTGAGCAAGCTGTCACTATTATTGTTGAAAGATATTTAATTTTCCTAAGTTAATTCCTAGAATTCATATAGGATATTTTGTAAAACATTTTGTATAAATACTTCACTCTTTGAAGTATTTTTGTGTGGAATAAAATTGCTGGAGATTACTATAGATATTTTGTTGACTTGAAGGCTTTGGATTTCGATTTTGAGTAGCAGTCTGGATCACCTATTTGGCATCATACTTCAGGATCCCTTTGATAAGCTATCTAGAGTGAAGTACTCTCTAAAACTTGTCATTTTTATTCTTCTTTGTTACATGCATACATCTGTGTTTTAATTCTAAATCTGAATGTATAACTAGGAGTATTACTACATGACATGTTAATAGCACCTTGTTTTTAAATTGTTATCATTTCTTTGTTTTCTTTTGATTTCCAGTGTAGGGAACCCTTAATTGCTCCCGTTTGACCTCTATCTACTACTTCCCTTTTCTGGATCAAGGATCCTTAAGTGCCCTTTATCCCGATCATACCACCTCACAAAACCAACTTTCCAAGATCTCCAAGGGTTATCTATTTTGCCCTGAAGACATTTGACCTTGATCCCAGTTCCATTAGCTTGACTTAGACTCCATAGCCCAATGGACAAATAGATTTCCCTCTATCTATCCCTCCAAGTGAAATTTTCCCACCAAATCCAACAAAACAAAACGAAATCTATACTTTAATAACTAGCCTAATATTCATAAATCAAAACAAAGTTAAAATTGAAAGAGAGAGCCCTCTCTAAACCCTAGGAAGGCTAGATCCTAGAGTTTGAAGTAGGTTTGTGGTTACCTCTAGTATTCTTTGACTAAAAACAAAAATCCCACAACTTAAGAATTTACTGGAGTGACAATACCACCCTTTTTCCTGTTGTGCTTTCTTGGGCGCCTTTTTCCGAGATAAGGTACATGTGTTTTGTAAATGTCCAGTTTGGTGACATACTCTGCACCTGAATGCTGTGTTTTCGAAATCAAGTGTTTAAGCCCACTTGAGTTCTTTGTGAATTAAGTTTATGCAGTCTGGAAGTCCTTTGCTTAGGTCTATCTCCACGCATATACGAGCAAAAGTGAAGATCCCTATGCCCATTCTCTCTCTGTCCAACCTAATGAACCTTCCTATGGAGTTCGCAATGTTTTGTAGGACCTAGTGGTGCCAAAAGGGTAATGGAATGTTATGTAATCTCACCCAAATAGGAATTTTAGTAACCACCATGGTGTTTGCATCGAAGCTAGGGACTGATGGGGATACAAATAAGCCTTCCCTTCCCCAGAACTATGGCCCTTTAGTAGTAGCAAAGTTGTAGTCCTCTATATTGTCAAATTGCACCATGAAAAACCTTTTGCACAGAGGTAAATATCACAGTTCTGGGACCAATTTTGATGTATCCATGCATGTAATTCTTCGGGTTTTGGCCAGTACCCATTGAATCGGCATATAAATGATCTTGCTTGTAATACATCAAACAGTCTAGTCACCTCTATAATTTCTATAGCCAGGTCCGGAATGTGCTCTGTTTTTTCCATTGTGTATGGGCCTGGGAGTGATAAATCAGGATTTTGTTTTTCCCCTAAGTGGGGGCCTTCCCTCTCAGGACGTCCTTGAATGAGGGAGTGCCATTTCCTGTTATTGTTGGTCTGTTTGCTGCTGTTTTCCTTGGAGCGCCACCTCTGAGCCTTAGGTTCAGGAAGATAGTGGCATCTTTTTGTATTTGGTATTTCTGTAACTTTGAGCTTTCCTGTAGTACTCTACCTGAGTATATTAGGCTTTGTAACTAGTCCGGGATACCTGTAGTAGATTGTATTTTAATTTTCAGCTCAGAAACTGAGTCAGAATCCCGCACCCATAAAACGGTAGTCTTCCCATTAATGGAATTGATAAAGATTTGGAAAGGGACCTGTGGATCAGAGCCCCCACCACCAAATGCACAGTAGGGCGAAAGAATTCTGGAGCTTCGAGGAGAGGTAGCATAAGGAGAGTCCATAGAAATATTTGGGTTTGATAACCCCCAAGTCCTCAGTGGCCAATAGAGAGGCATAACCAACCCCCACTGCAACAAAAAAAAAAGGAGCAGGGGTCGCGCTCCACACCCCCCCCACCCTCTCGACATCAAACCCCCAGAATCAAGAAGTTTAAGCAGAAAAAAGGATGGAAAAATGTGGATAAAAAATAGATATTTAAAGTTGCGCAGCTGGGCTGTGTGAGCCAAAAAACAACTCACAGTGTCAGGGGCATCACTACAGAGTGAACGGTCTAGCGTCGGGGGCAGAATAACTACTTACGTTAGAATTTGACGACCATCAGCCTTGAGCGCATAGATAGTCTCCTCAGGAAGAAAACCCCATAGTCGTTCATAAGGTTTTACTATTCAAACATTCCCCATTCTCTGCTTCTCAGAACGAGTGGGCATCCTTAGCAGGGAACCCCAGAACAGAGGAGAGGGATTGCTAACCCAAACGGCAACACATTTTCTGCTTTTAGCTTTCCAGAGGTCCATCTTCACCCCTCTTCCTTTGCATTCTGCCAGAGCTGGGTTCTTGAGTTGTATCGGGGGGGGGGGAGGAGGTTGAAGATAGGGGAGCTCTGGTAGCGACACCATTTCCACCACCGCCCCACCTGTAGCCGTCCAAAGATCTCCCTTCTGTGCTTGCGTGAAGTGGGAGACATGATCCCTATAGCAGAGCACAAGTTCCATGTCCAGCCCAGCCCCATCTTTGTTGTCTGCCTTTGCCGCCAGAAAACCTAGACCAGAAGCTCGTTCTCGTCTTCACTCCATCTTTTCCAAGTCAAATTACTAAAAGTTACTGTAGAAAAGATACTTTTATTTTTTATTTACAATTAATATGGAAACTTATGATTTGAGTTAAAAGAAAATTAGAATATAAATATCTTATTCATAAATTTTTTGATTTTAATTGATTAATTTATTTTAAAAGTAAATAATTAAAGGTAAAAGAAGTTGGCTAGTGACTAACACAAGTCTTGGACAGTTAAGGATAGTTATGCAGTTACAACCACCTCTCCTGTGATTTATAGGAAATCTAGAGAGAGGTGGGGGTTGGTTCTAGTGGTTCTAAATAAATGTCTAAGATTGACCGGGAGAAAAAAACTATCCGTGTTCAGGCAGGATATTGTCTATGATATACTTCCGAGCTGGCTGTGAGCCAACGAAGAAAATATGAGAACTATAATAGACATATGGCTGGACCAGAGTCCTGAGGCCATCATGGATATCTACATCTACATCTACATCTACATCTACATATACATCTACATCTACATATACATCTACATCTACATCTACATATACATATACATATACATATACATATACATATACATATACATATACATATACATATACATATACATATACATATACATATACATATACATATACATACATACATACATACATACATACATACATACATACATACATACATACATACATACATACATACATACATACATATATATATATATATATATATTATATATATATATATATATATATATATATATATATATATATAAAACTATGAAATAACTTAGTTGTTCAATAACTGTGGCTCAGGGGAGAAGAGGACAGGAAGCCTCTCTCACGGTTGGGAGGACCAGCCCAACATACAACTTTATAGGTTCGGGAGAACATATAAGCAAGGCTGAAATTGAATGTTTAGAAATATATTTAAAATTATATTCTATGAGTATGCATTGTTAATAATGAAAAGAAAGGAACTGTGTGGATTTATTTACTACTCTGGTTAGAACAACATCATGTTAATTATGAATTTTAATCTCTTAAATGTATTTGTCTGGCCAGTGAGGCAGAATCATGTCGAGTAAGGTTAAAACCTGAGTCTAGTATCTTTTCAGTTAAATAGACAATATGTAACCGTGAGAAAACCAAATCGTAGTAACGAGAAGGCAAGAAAACACGAGGAGTCCATGTGCGCAAGAGTTGACACCAAATACAGGTGTAGAACCTACTGTTGGTCCGAGTCTCTCTGCCGAGTAACCCTTTGTAGCATCAAAAGGCTAATAAAAGGAAAAAATGTAAATTTCAATATTATAGATATGTGAAGATACAATATACATTTCGGTGAAAAATTTCTTGCAACGTGTAGGAAAACAATAGCAGGTACCATAACCCCGATATGAAGGTTTAATAATATCAACAATATGCCGCGGCTAGGTAAAAACCCTCGGCATAAATTATAAATAGTTACTAAAAAAAACAAGTGTAATATTCATGATAAAAGGCCGACAGAACCATGCCATGACTGAAAGAAGAGGAGAAATATATAATATATAGTGTGGTAAACCTCAACACAAGTTATACATTAGCCATAAAAATGATGCGGTAATGGAACAGTACTATCGCCCTCCGTTTAGGAGCATATACAAACAAAGATTTATGCAAGATGTAAAATTTAAGAGTCGGGACGGGCCCGAGTGATTAGAATTGAAATTAAAACCCTCAATAGTGGAGGTGAAAACATTTCAGTGTAAAAAAAAACTACAGGAAACTCAACATACTCCTAATGACCATCAAGATTAAAACCCTAAGCTAGTCAGTCCACGACTTAGCAACAAATTTAGAGCACGACGACATTGGAAATTATTTCAGATAGCAAATAGACCAAATTATGTCCTCGGGCTTGCAACATTGGCACTGAATAAATAACGTCGAACACTCTATTATTATCCTTAATAGCTAATATCACTAAATGATGGTAGATGTACATACCTGGAGAAAGGGCATAGGAAACCAAAATTTTGAATTTGTGAAACCTGAACATGAAATTGGTACGTGGAACAAACAACGAAATAATAAGAGGATGTTGAAAATGGAATGATACAAGAAGAATAGTGAATTAACTATGATATAATAAGCTCATACCTGGTTTGAGTCACTGTCTTCACAATTCTGGAATGGATTATCAAGACCTGAGTCTTAGTAAGCCATGTAAATGCTAGGAGGAGGTTCTGTAATGAGTCACATTCACACTAAAACACTCGGATGAACTAAGGCAAGGAGTGGAGGAGTTGACGAAATAACTGAGGATCAATATCCAGGCTTGGAACCAGAGAACCCTCCTTTGTAGAGCTGTCCAGATTCTATCATAGGGAAAATGAGTCTTTGTTGTCGAATAAATAAGGGTGATTACCACAAACCTCGTGGGACAAACCCTGACCGTAGGATCAAACGTACAAATATCAACAGAAGAACTCCCTCCATGTCTCACCTCTGAGGACCAGCAACTGTGAAGACAAAGGCGCAAAATATTATACGGAAGTAGCTTCAAAGCTGAAGGTCTGACAGGAAAGTATTTTCTAGTTGCGAAGGTCACTGATCCATTGTTCGAGGTCAATAATCACTACATTAATCAACCCTGTAACACGAGTTATCATTGCCGTATATATGGAATCCAACCTTAGGCGAAATCAATTAACAATACCTTGATACATGTGTAACATATAATATGTGCAATGAACACTGTGATATTTGTGCATTGTTTTACGTGACAGGCTTGTCCAAAGGTGATCTGACAATATATTTTGTTATATTATAATTGTAATCATAACAATATATCTTGTTAAATTATGTTTGTAATCATGGCAATGAATTTCGATATGTATACATTTATGCTCAAAATTTATCAAGAGTACATAAGTGTATTGCATTAAACTCAATTCCATATGGTATTTAGGAATTCTAGAATAAACATTAGATTACTGACATGGCATAGTGTGTTGAATTAAATTATATATATATATATATATATATATATATATATATATTATATATATATATATATATATATATATATATATGGTATTTAGATCTAGTTTAAGAATTATGCATGCTACAAGTGGTATCAGAGCTGAGTTTTCAACACTAAGGCTTTTTGGTAACTTAAAGTGTGATGATGTGATGTACACACACAGAGAGAGAGAGAGAGAGAGAGAGAGAGAGAGAGAGAGAGAGAGTATAGAAACAACAAGATGCAGAGAGGATCCAGATCGTTGGGTAGGTCAGAAGCCTCTTATGGAGGAAATAACCCAACAATGTGGGTACAATTGGATGCCAACCGACATTATCATACAAATAGATTATTGGAATAACAACAACAACAAACTAGACAACTGTTGGAGATAATTTGACAATTGCAGAATGATATGGCTCAAATGAGGAATGATAATGAAAGGTTGATTCAAGACCAAGAGAGAATACTAAAACAAACAAAACAATAGAGCTCATTAGCCAAACCCATATTATGAAACTCGGAACAAAAGGGATCAACAACAAACCAATGATGACCAAGAAGAGAGCCATACTCATAGGAGTCAACACTATGAAAGGCATAGAGTCGAGTGTGAGGAGTAATCTGATAATGTAAATGATCAAGGACTAACAAAGAAGAAAAGGAAAAAACTGCAAGGTTTTAGAAAATTGAGACACCTACCTATGATGGGGAGAAAGAAGAATCACCAGAGTCCTAGATCATATAAATGAATAAATACTTTCAGGTGTATGATTACAATAGTAATCCCAAAGCTAGGTTGGCTATGTACCAAATGTAGGGAAGTTCTACCTTGTGGTGGGAGGAGACTAAAGCAATGCGGAAAATTAATGACCAGAGGATAAGTTGGGAGGATTTCAAGAAGTATCAAGGACAAGTTCCTAACTAAAAATTTTTATGATGAAAAATACAGAGAAGTTCACGACTTGTACCTGGGACAACTAACCATGGATGAATTTATAACAAAATTCAGAGCTTTTTTAAGGTATGTACCTTAACTACATGAGGAAAAAGAGAAGATTCAACGATTTTTAAGCATTTTACCTACCTTTATGAAGGAAAAGATTGAGTTTCATAGACCTAAGATGATGGAAGAAGCCATAAAAAAGGCACAAATGTGTTACCAACAAAACAAGAAGAAGGAGGTTAATAAAAGCTAGAACCAGAAGAAGGGATCAAATAATTTTCAAGATTTTCAAACTTCTAAAGCAAGCCCCAGAAATTTTCAGAGGAATTCCACGAATATAATAATGATAAAGTCACAGTCAAAACCAAGGTGGCAACGAAAAGTTGAAGTCACAAAAGCTTCCAAAAACCTGAGTCTAATCAATCACATAAACCCCCTTTGCAATGATGGGGGTGTGGGGAATCTCAATATTATCGAAATTTCCCACACAAGGCAAGAACATAATAGAAAACCAATATACAAGAAGCTTCAACTATTGGTGAGGTGGCACGAAACATTCCTCGAATTAACACATCATTGGAGGACCATCAGGAGGATTATCAGCCTTCGATGATGGGATGTGAAGGTAAAATTTCTAATTAGCTTGTCTCTGTATTAATTGATCCTGATGCTAGCCTTAGTTATGTTAGTCCCAAAATTTTATAATTATCTCAATTATAGAGTCTTAAATTTTAGAAACCATGGATGGTTTAGTTGACTACTGGTGCCAAGTTTTGGGTCTCTATTAAGACCGAAAATTTTCCTATTGAAATGTATGGACAACACATTCATGTAAACCTAAACACACTTCCTTTGGGCTCCTACAATGTACTAACTGGGATGGAATGGCTGGAAAGTCATTGGTCAGTGGTAGACTACAAGGAGAAAAGTGTCAGTTTCTTATATGAAGAGGGTACAAGAAAGAAACTGCAGGGTATTAAGAAGGACGTTATGTTGTGGCCTATTATAGCCAATCAGTTGCAAAAATGCATCCGAAAAGGATGCCAAATTTTCATTGTTCGGGTGGGATATAAGAATTATAAGGATAAGATAATCAATCTTGAGAATATACAAGTGATTCAAGACTTTGGGGATGTGTTTCCAAAGTCAATACCGGCTTTACCACCCAAACAAGATATTGAATTCACTATTGAAATGATTCCTAGAGCAAGTCTCATGTTAAGAAACCCTTACTGAATGAGTATACTAGAGCTGACTGAGCTCAAAATACAGCTACAATAATTTCTTGATAATGGTTATATCCATCCCAGTGTATCCCCTTTGGGGGCTCCAGTACTGTTTTTATGCAAGAAGGATGAAACCATGCGTTTATGATTCAATTACAGGAAACTGAACAAACTGACTATCAAGAAAAAGTACCCGCTTCCATGAATCGATGGTTTGTTTGATCAAGTTCGAGGAGCCAATGTATTTTCAAAAATTGACTTAAGATCAAGATACCATCAAATCTGGATCAAAGATGAAGACATTTGTAAGACTGCTTTTCGAACTCGGTACAGGCACTACGAATTCATAGTATTGTCATTCGGTCTGACAAATTCCCATGCAAATTTTATGAGTTTGATGCATGGAATATTTCAACCTTGTTTAGACAAGTGAGTTTTAATTTTTATCGATGATATCATAATTTATTCTAAAAATTAGATAGAGCATGAGAAACATCTTAGGATTGTTTTACAAACTCTAAAGGAAAATAAGTTGTATGCCAAATACAACAAGTGTGATTTCTTCAAAGATCATATTCAGTATTTGGGGCATGTAATCTTTGATGAAGGAATATTTGTTGACCTGGAAAAGATCCAAACAATTATGGAGTGGGTTGTTCTGAAAAACGTAGCCGACATATAGTCATTCATGGGGTTGGAAAGTTACTATTGTCGATTTATCAAATATTTCTTTAAAATCTCTTACCCCATAAATTCCCTGCAGAATAAAAGAAGAATATTTAAATGGAAAATGGATTGCCAGTAGGGGTTTGAACGATTAAAAAATTTACTGACTTCAGCCCCAGTATTAAAGGTAGTAGACCCATAAAAGGAGTTTGTCGTGTGCACCAATGCATGCTAGGAAGGTGTAAGAGGAGTACTCTACTGTGGGGTGGGTGTGCTAAACTGGCACCTCGCTACTGCGAGCCCTTTCATATTTTAGAAAGGATAGAGCCAGTGGCCTACCAGCTTTCCCTACCAAGTTATGCGAAAGTCCACAATGTATTTCATGTTTCATTTCTAAAGAAATATTTGTATGATTCTCGACACATAATTAGTTGGCAAGATGTGTAGGTAGGTAGAATCTTGAATTCAAAATGTATCTATTGATTTAAGAGTTAAGAATATTGAATATTGAAATGCATGGCATGTTGTGATATTCCCAATTAGCTACTGCTAGTTGGAATATTATATGTTGCTCTATTTTGCAGCTTAGAATAATAAATGGGGTAGGGAGACCCTTAAATCTCTTTAGTAGGAATAAAAAATTCCCAATGTGAAAGGGGATTAGTATAGGTAGGAAAAATAAAGCCACTTTTGGTGTGAAATGAGGCAATGCATAAGGACTAGATCTATGTTGACCAAATCAACAACGCTGCTAAAAGAGGAGGAAAACCAGTGGTGACAACACAGTTTTTATGGAGGACTCTTCGCAAGGAAGTAACCTCATGAATGAGTGGGGTCAAGGGTGAGGAGGCTCACCAAGAATAAAAATGAAGGGATGGCAGCCATGAGAGGCATTCATAATCTTTTCTGTGTTTGGGTCTTATGACTTCTTGCATGCTTTAACTATTTAGTTGGGTTTGCTGCACTGTTTAGTGCAAGGGATTCTCATGCGGGAGTTCCATACTCTTTCTTGGTTCAGCTTGTTGAAGCGATATAAGAGGAGAATTATGGGCTACATTTCCACTATTAGACATTGGGTCAAGCAGTCACCAAATTCTATAGAATATTCTCTTGTAGAAACTCGTCATTTCTCAAGGTGTTGTTGTGGTAGGGTTAAATCCCTATATTTTTCGCTAGTTTCTTAAGAGAAGGGGATCTCCCTGTCTCGGAAGGCTAGTAAGGAGGATATTTCAACCATCTTATGTATTATTCAGCCATATCAATATAATGTTGTAGTATACTGTGTGATTTTATATCTAGATCTGCAGATCTACCATTTTGTACTTGTGCTTTCATGAAACCCTTGCCGGGTTATCTTCATATTGTATAAAAGGGGCTAGATCTCCATTTTCTTGGCTCATTGAATAATATCATCTCTAGATCTGTTATTTTCCATATTTTACTACAGAAACCATCATGGAATAATGTTTTCACATGCTTCAAAATTTCTGTTTGGCATAAGTCATGGGGATTGGGTGTTTTTGAGCTATATTGGGCTGGGGAAATTTTTTTAACATAGCTAGAATGATTTTTTTTCTGATCCCATTCTGTATGTGAGGGTTATAATGCATAAAATAAAGGATCCAAGTCCTGTTTCTCAATTTTATAACGTAATTTTCTAAAAACAACGTTTTTATTGCCTATATTGCTGAAATTCCTAAAAAAGGAACATATTGCTGAAATTCCTAAGAAGGAATATTATAGTGGTATTAGAGCTTTTTTCTTGGCTAAAATTGTGGGGGAAAATATTTCTACAGTTATGGAGGAGAAAGAGATTCCAAAGCTTCTTCTTCAAACCATGCAGAACATTGCAAAAGACATCAAGGAGATGAGGCATAAGGAAGCCCCTAGAGGGTTTTACCATGAAGCAAGCACCAACACATCACATTGTTTGGAACAATCAGCCACACACCCTTCTTCACAAAACTCCACTATGCCCATGTTCCTATTTGAGGAAGGTGAGGAAGAAACCCTTAGTGATTATTTTGTGGAATATGAATCCCAATCCCGAAGATTCAAAGAACACTTGAGCTTTTAGGAGTTCTGTCGGATCAAGGATGGAAGAGTAACTTGTCATCACCAAAATAAGGGATGATTTATGCAGGAATAATACCTACAATGCAGTATGGGAATATTCTTCTTTCCTGCATATGATGGATCACCTAAGTGCAAAACCAAGGCTTGGTTGGAGAAGCTAAATACTTATTTCCAACTCAACAGAGTTTTTGAAATAGAAGCTATCAAAATAACTGCGCTACACTTGGAAGGGGAGGCTCATGAATGGTCGTTACATGGGTTGAATACTCTTGGGCATGCTCACATCACTTCATAATCATTTTTCACCAGGAGACTAGTAGAGAGATTTTATCCAAGGGATCCAGAGGCTCACTTTGTTGAGCTAACCAACCTCAAACAAAAGGGAGATCTAGAAGTTTATATTGATGAATATTTGAAGCTTTTAGTGATGGTATCCAACCTCACTATGAGAAAGAAGATATGCATGTTTATTGATGGGATATCTGAACCATTGCATGGGTTGGTGAAATCTACTAAACCAACTACACTCCAAGAAGCTGTGGAGAAGGCTAGATATTTACAACATACTTTGCCCAAGGAAAGAGCATTATTTCAGCAGAATATTTCTTCATGGCCAAAAGAGGATCAAGGGAGGACACCTCTTGATAATGATTAGAAAAAATTAAGGAAGGAAAAACTTTGCCTCAATTGTCAGGAACCATGGGTGCCAAACCATAAATGTGTTGCAGGGAAAACACACTGCATTGAGATATTTTCTGATGAAGAGGAGAGGACCAGTGCTGTACCACCTACAAAAGATGCAACAAATTTTTTTTTTCCAAGAGGAGGAGCTCTTTCAACGTTAGGAGGGGTCCCTAAATATATGAATTTGAGAGTTAGAGGTACTATTATGGGGCAAAGAGTATCAGTACTAGTAGACAATGGAGCTACTCATAACTTCATTGAATTACAGCTAGTACAAAGGAGGGGCATCCACATGGAAGACTGAAGGTTTCTTAGTTTTGGTTCCAGGAGCCAGAACCATGCAGTGTGCCAAATATGTTCCAGAATTTCCTATTACCATTGGAACCTACACTCTGACAGACCACTTCTTTGTGGTTGATATTCCTGACACCAATGTTATATTGGGTGTCCAGTGGTTAATCACTCTCGGGAGAGTTACCAATGATTGGGAGACTCTAGAGATGGAATGTATAGAAAAAGAGAATGGAAAGCATCAGAAGATCAAAGACATACACACTTACCCACCTCAAATTGTTTCAACCCACAGGATGGAAGTAGATTTACGCAGAGGAGACATAGAGTGGGCAATAGAACTGCATTTGTCTGAAGTTGGGGGCAAGGATTCACCAGTACATTGAGATGTACAATCTCTCTTAGACCGGTACTCTACACTGTTTGGAGATATCCCACCAGGGAGGCCCTTTGATCGAGGATTTGAGCATACTATTGAGTTGGAGCTGTTGGGGTTCCCATGTTTTGGCAAGATTGGCAATACCAAAATATGAGACAACCTAGAACCACTTTCAGACCTTAGGATCTAGCCCCCCTAGGTCCAGAGAGGGATCTCTCTATAATAGTCAAGGCATATGGCTTTGAAGCTCAAGTTTAAGATATTAGGCTAGTTGTAGGCTCATGGTTGTTGGTTTGATTGTTGAGTTTGGTTGTAAGGAATCATGAAAAGAAGGACCAATATAAGACAAGGATGGGCAAAGAGGAAGCTTAGGCAGAGACAGATAACTCAGAGAACATCAAAGCCATTGGGCTATGGAGTCAAGAAAGGATTTATTTGTGTTCAATGTGCAAGCTTTCAGTTGGGCTAGTCATCTAGAGCATTTGGATCTTAAAGGAGATATTTGGAATGGGACATTAAGGGCAGCAAATGAAGAGGAGAACCAACCAACTCTGTCTATAGATAAGTTCAGAGGTCATTTAACTCCAGACCTGCTTGGAAAAAATTAGAAGGAAATACAAGGGATCTTAGAAAGGTTAACTAGTTGCGCAAGGATCCTAGTGGACAGGGCTAACACTAATCCCCAGTGTTCCCAAACCTTCCAGCTAAATCCTACCAAGAACATCTGAACATGGATTTCATCAACTCATACATCAGAGAGCAGGCAATAACATCCACTACACTGGTTAAATCAATCAAAATCAATATTCAGATACACATATAAGCAAAAAACATTGAGGCAGGGAGAGCAGGAAACATAAAGCACCTATCAAGGGTGAATCCTATATTATACTTCTGTTGCCTACCAGCAGGAATGAAATGAAATGTAGCATGTAATGAGAGCAAGTCAATCACAAATACATAGAAAGAGGAAACATCACCAGCTGCTTTAGATTAGGATCCAAAGAAACATGCTTGTCATATTACAAACAACACCAATCGGGTACATCATAGCCCATAGCTTGAACATTCAGTCTGACTACATCTAGTCTCAGTCTATCTCACAATATTACATAGAGAACTTGTCTCAAGAGGAACAATGCTTGCGTCTCACTGATATCTCATCAACAACCATTACAATGTTTCCTTCTGTGTTTTATAGTAGTGGGAACACAAATATCGATCGAAGAAGGTAGGTGAACATTGAATGTCATATTTAAACACAACCATGAATGCAGGGCTGAAACCCATTATGCTTGACATGTTGTATGTTTAATCTCTGCCACTTTCCTTGTGGGAGAAAGATCTACTCTGGATATGATCTTGACACTTTTGGTCGAAGTACTTCTGGTGTCGTGAACAAAAAATAAAATAAACTGCTGAAAGGTCTGTCTCATAAATGTTCTAGTGTTTTCAGGTCTGCTGTCTGGTGGAAAAATTTTCAGGGACATGGTGCATAGTAAAATCTGTGTGGGCGCCATGTACTTGATGAAGAAAAAACATTCTGCTGATGAAAAACCCTGATATTACCTTTTTCCTGTTCTCGGGATCCTTTGATCGATCCTCGGGGTTTGTAATCTACTGCTTTGTCTCTGAAAACATTGACTTAGGGCTCGAGATATTCATTAGCTTGCCTTAATCTTTCTGCTCGTACCGAATGACTCTGTCTTTTCATTTTGCTTCTGACAGGGTAGCTCGGGCTTTTAATAGCGCTGAAAGGTTTTCCACAGAGTTTTGAATCCTGTTCTTTAAAGCAAATCCTGTCAGCCGCTTTCTTTGACTATCTCGTGGTAGTACCAGATCCTGGATTCAATATCGTCTGCACAAATTTTCCATGTATAATTATGGCGGTCTTTCACCTTTGGAAACCCTGCAAAACAACAAACCTGTGAGGAAAACCATGGATGTGAATGATGGAGGAGGCGGGGACACACTGTGGACGCCGAAACAAGCCATGCATATGGAGAACTGGGGAGAAATCGTGACGGAATGTTGAAACAAGCTCTGATGGGGGGGGGGGGGGTTGGCGGAACACAGAGCGACCATACGTGAAAAACGAATGATAATCGTTAAAAGACACGAAAAGAGCCAATTATACGTAATGGGTAGGGATGGAGTACAGAGTGTGCACGTGGAGCTGACGTGGCGAGGCGGGGTGATGAGGAATGGTCAACGGAAGACTAACGAACCTGGGCCGTCCATCGGGGTGGAGATCGACGGTTGAGAACGGCAGACGGTGGGCCAACGGGCACGATGATCAGGCATTAAGCAATGCGCAGGTTCGATGAATGACGACCATAGGATGGGGCGCGCGAGATCCGATGGCGCATGATGATTTTGCTGAGTGACCTTGGTTGAGAGTTAACACGCGGGAGGAAAGTGGTTTCAGCATCGTACAGTGGACACGCGGCAGTCGGATAGTGGAATCGCTGGGTGATGGAAGAAAACCGCTAACTCGCAGATGGTGGTGCGGAATTTACTGGCGGGTTTTCTGAAACTGCGCAGGCTGGGGGGTCCACATGTAAAGTCACACGCCGCACCGTTGGATCTGATCTTTATCGGATGGTTGAGATTTGCCGGTTTGAATTTATATATCGGACCCATATATATGCGCATTTAAAAGGTTTTAAATGAATTTTTCGCGCGAGGACGGATTCGGGGGGCTAAGCGCCTGACGGATTTAGCGTTGGTCACGGCGCTGGGTCCCGTGGAAGGTAGAAGGGCGCGGGGCTATGGTCGAAGGAGCCATGACCCAAAATATGATTTGTGCACATTTTAAAGAATTTTTTAGGCCCAAGGGAAGGAACGATAAGGAGGCGAGGTGGAAAATTAGGGAAATAAAGGGTGATGGGGAAGATTAAGGGGAAGAAGGGGGGTAAAATGGGAGTATCTGCAGGGGTATAAGGGGCAATAATGGGCTTTTGAGAAATGAATCAGCAGAAGGACTACATGTTAGGTACAACACATAGAGACTTCAAGGAGGATGAATTTTCGGGGAAAGGCATTCCTTGAAGGCTCCAAAACAATCCAGCCCCCAGCTAGCTTGCCAAGAATTTCACAGGGGGGCTAACAGTGGCTCCACATGGGGATGGCTTCTCCTTGGAGGAGTCAAGAAACCAGAGATGATATTTGGAGTAGGCCAGATGCCTGCTGTCATAAGCCATATTTCTTCTTCAATTTTAGCTGCCACAATATGATAGAAACATCAGCAAAAATATTTCCCAACCAATGTACCTACCCAAACTACAGTTCTACAATTTTCCCCTTGGGTGCATTTGAACTAGCAGACCCTTTACATTATTTTATTTTGAGAGAAAAAACAAACCTACTCCAAATCTACCCTTATTTCTCCATGAGGCCAGATTAGACTGTTGGCCTCATCTATTTCTCTATCTAATCTAATACCTGCTGGGATTAAACCGTCCAGTAGGTTCCTTCACCTACATTCTAAGACAGGAAATTTAAAAACAGCCAAGTCAGGATTAGATTGTCTGACCTGCTGGACTTTGCCTAAATTAAAAACAACTAACTACATGATCACACACTGAGCTTTATTGAGCTTTTCCTATCTACCCTACTCTAACTAGAATATTTACAGTCTAGCTTACAAACATTGTCTTCCAATGCAACCAGTGCTTCAAGTGATCCCATGACTGGTCTTTCTTGATCAACTCCTTGAGCAGGCTGGATAGGCAGGGCAACTCACACTCCTTTTGTTCAATAACGGCAGCTTTGAAAGATTTTCTTTCTGTTTGCAACATGTTGCTCAAGAAGACTCTTGATCCTTCTCCAAATGTTTGCAGGAAATGTGCATAAGGATCATGAAATAATACCTGGCTATGAATATCTGGCAGGTAGGCTTCAACCAGGATTTCCTCTTCTTCCACTGGATCGAGAATGAGACTCTCTTGAGAAAGAGAGTCTCCCTTATCTGCTTCATTTTCTGAACTGGAGGACTCATCATATATGGCAGTGCTGTCCTCTTGGAACTCTGAT
This sequence comes from Pinus albicaulis, assembly GCA_034641835.2. Lineage (NCBI taxonomy): Eukaryota > Viridiplantae > Streptophyta > Pinopsida > Pinales > Pinaceae > Pinus > Pinus albicaulis. Next base: position 387,812,700 of record CM076582.1, on the reverse strand, counting down.
ACATTCTGCTCTGATGTGCTGAGCTCAGTGAAGAGATCAATGTATTCTTGAGCAGGGGTGTATTCCTTTGCTTCCTCTTTTTCATGAGAAGGCTCTTTGCTTTCAACCTGCTCAAAAATCTCTTGTTCATCTTCTGAAAGGAAAAACTGCTGGCTTCCAGTCTCACTGATGATCTGTGTTAGAGCATAATGAAGATTCATAGAATCTTCATCTTCTATTATACTGTCATAGCTCTCCCCATCAGTGTCATAAATAGCCTGCATTGGCTCATTATTCTCTGGAAGTGAAAGGGACTGATTCTCCTCCCACAAATCTACTAATGATGGCCTTGCAGGATCATTTTTTGTTTGGAGAGCATCATCATTAGATAGATAAAAAATAAGAGAATCACGAATGTGAGTAATGTCACCAACCAGATACACTGGATTGTTAGCAGATTTCTCTTCATTCTGATTTACATGTGAGCTTTCCAACTCTGTACAATAAAGCTCATCAGATGAATGGACAAGAATTTATGATCTGTAAAAAATTTCAGAGGCTGGCTGTCTATTGATGATTTGATCTATTTCTTCCTATGTCAAAGGGGAGGATGGTCTTGTGTCCCTTTGTACAGAAGTGCAGTAGCTCTCTGTTTCCTCTGAAGACTGGATTTGAGGCAAGGTGTCATCTTGAGCCTCAACTATCAGGGATGATAAATCAGCATCTGAATTTTCAGGAATACCTTGAAGAATGTCCACAGTCTCTTGGCTGTTTCCTCAGCTGATTCATCTGTGCTCTTGTGATGGCTAGGATGCATATGAAATCCTTGAATGGATGTCAACAGATCTTCAAGATGCATATCAACCAAATCCATATCAATTTCTAATAGGTACTGTATGATATTCTGAGATTGATCACAACAGTCCCATGATAAGGATGGAGAGTTTCCTTTATAATTCTTGTAAAATACTTGGTGCATGTCCTTTAAAGAAAAAAAACTCCGAGGTTCTAACCATTCATACCAATTCCTAGCCTTTCCCTCTAACGTTGCCATGAACATTTTCATTAGGCAGTCTTCATGCCATTCAACTTTAAATTTCCACACATGTATATGAAACTTGATGAGATGCAGCAAGGGGTCCTCAGCGCTTTCACCCTGAAAAATAGGCAGTTTTTTTAACCAGTCCATTTCAGGCATTTTGTGTGGAAATCCAGGAATATGCTCCCTACTCATTGGGGCATATCTTCTCTGTATGCATGGAAGCATGTTTGTAAATCAGAAGGAGGTCACTGTATCTTCTCAACCAGTTCGGAGTCTTCTACCAGTGGAGTCTTTTGGTCTTTGGATCATAGGGAGTGTGGAGTCGCCAGGTGGATGTATATGAATGTTTGAAGCAGGATGTTGTCCACCATCAGCAATTGAAAGCCAATCTAACCAGAGATTCTGGGTTTCTAAGGTCCTTGTGATATGGAATGAAAAATGCTTAGAATCTCCCCAGTGGAGTCGCCATTATGTTGGGGTTCCCATGTTTTGGCAAGATTGGAAATACCAAAAGATGAGACAACATAGAACCACTTTCAGACCTTAGGATCTAGCCCTCCTAGGTCCAGAGAGGGATCTCTCTATAATAGTCAAGGCATATGGATTTGAAGCTCAAGTTTAAGATATTAGGCTAGTTGTAGGCTCATGGTTGTTGGTTTGATTGTTGAGTTTGGTTGTAAGGAATCAGGAAAATAAGGACCAATATAAGACAAGGATGGGCAAAAAGGAAGCTTAGGCAGAGACAGATAACTCAGAGAACATCAAAGCCGTTGGGCTATGGAGTCAAGAAAGGATTTATTTGTGTTCAATGTGCAAGCTTTCAGTTGGGCTAGTCATCTAGAGAATTTGGATCGTAAAGGAGATATTTGGAACGGGACATTAAGGGCAGCAAATGAAGAGGAGAACCAACCAACTCTGTCTATAGATCAAGTCAGAGGTCATTTAACTCCAGACTTGCTTGGACAGAATTAGAAGGCAATACAAGGGATCTTAGAAAGGTTAACTGGTTGCGCAAGGATCCTAGTGGACAGGGCTAACACTAATCCCCAGTGTTCCCAAACCTTCCAGCTAAATCCTACCAAGAACATTTGAACACGGATTTCATAAACTCATACATCAGAGAGCAGGAAATAACATCCACTACACTGGTTAAATCAATAGAAATCAATATTCAGATACACATATAAGCAAAAAACATTGATTCAGGGAGAGCAGGAAACATAAGGCAGCTATCAAGGGTGAATCCTATATTATACTTCTGTTGCCTACCAGCAGGAATGAAATGAAATGTAGCATGTAATGAGAGCAAGTCAATCACAAATACAGAGAAAGAGGAAACATCACCAGCTGCTTTAGATCAGGATCCAAAGAAACATGCTTGTCATATTACAAACAACACCAATCAGGTACATCATAGCCCATAGCTTGAACATTCAGTCTGAATACATCTAGTCTCAGTCTATCTCACAATATTACATAGAGAACTTGTCTCAAGAGGAACAATGCTTGCGTCTCATTGATATCTCATCAACAACCATTACAATGTTTCCTTCTGTGTTTTATAACAGTGGGAACACAAAGATCGACTGAAGAAGGTAGGTGAACATTGAATGTCATATTTAAACACAACCATGAATGCAGGGCTGAAACCCATTCTGCTTGACATGCTGTATGTTTAATCTCTGCCACTTTCCTTGTGGGAAAAAGATCTACTCTGGATATGATCTTGACACTTTTGGTCGAAGTACTTCTGGTGTCATGAACAAAAAATAAAATAAACTGCTGAAAGGTCTGTCTCATAAATGTTCTGGCATTTTCAGGTCTACTGTCTGGTGGAAAACTCTTCAGGGACATGGTGCATAGTAAAATTTGTGTGGGCGCCATGTACTTGATGAAGAAAAAACATTCTGCTGATGAAAAACCCTGATATTACCTTTTTCCTGTGCTCGAGATCCTTTGATCGATCCTCGGGGTCTGTAATCTGCTGCTTTGTCTCTGAAAACATTGACTTAGGGCTTGAGATCTTCATTAGCTTGCCTTAATCTTTCTGCTCGTACCGAATGACTCTGCCTTTTCATTTTGCTTCTGACAGGGTAGCTCGGGCTTTTAATAGTGCTGAAAGGTTTTCCACAGAGTTTTGAATCCTGTTCTTTAAAGCAAATCCTGTCAGTCACTTTCTTTGACTATCTCGTGGTAGTACCAGCTCTTGGATTCAATACCGTATGCACAGCTTTTCCATGTAGAATTATGGCGGTCTTTCACCTTTGGAAACCTTGCAAAACAACAAACCTGTGAGGAAAACCATGGATGTGAATGATGGAGGAGGCGGGGACACACTGTGGACGCGGAAACAAGCCATGCAGATGGAGAACTTGGGAGAAATCGTGACGGAATGTTGAAACAAGCTCTGATGGGGGGGGGGGGGGGGGGTTGGCGGAACACAGAGCGACAATACGTGAAAAATGAATGATAATCGTTAAAAGACACGAAAAGAGCCAATTATACGTAATGGGCAGGGAGGGAGTATGGAGTGTGCACATGGAGCTGACGTGGCGAGGCGGTGTGACGGGGAACGGTCAACGGAAGACAAACGAACCTGGGCCGTCCATCGGGGTGGAGATCGACGGTTGAGAACGGTAGACGGTGGGCCAACGGGCACGATGATCGGGCGTTAAGCAGTGCGCAGGTTCGATGAATGATGACCGTAGGATGGGGCACGCGAGATCTGACGGTGCACGATGATTTCACTGAGTGACCTTGGTCGAGAGTTAACGCGCGAGAGGAAAGCAGTTTCAGCATCGTACAGTGGACACGCGGCGGTCGGCTAGTGGAATCGCTGGGTGATGGAAGAAAACTGCTAACTCGCAGATGGTGGTGCGGAATTTACCGACGGGTTTTCTAAAACTACGCAGGCTGGGGGGTCCACATGTAAAGTCACGCGCCGCACCGTTGGATCTGATATTTATAGGACGGTTGAGATTTTCCGGTTTGAATTTATATATCAGACCCATATATATGTGCATTTAAAAGGTTTTAAATGAATTTTTCGCGCGGGGACGGATTCGGGGGGCTAAGCGCCTGACGGATTTAGCGTTGGTCACGGCGCTGGGTCCCGTGGAAGGTAGAAGGGCGCAGGGCTATGGTCGAAGGAGCCATGACCCAAAATATTATTTGTGCACATTTTAAAGCATTTTTTAGGCCCAAGGGAAGGAATGATAAGGAGGTGAGGTGGAAAATTAGGGAAATAAAGGGTGATGGGGAAGATTAAGGGGAAGAAGGGGGGTAAAATGGGAGTATCTGCAGGGGTATAAGGGGCAATAATGGGATTTTGAGAAATGAATCAGCAGAAGGACTACATGTTAGGTACAACACATAGAGACTTCAAGGAGGATGAATTTTCGGGGAAAGGCATTCCTTGAAGGCTCCAAAACAATCCAGCCCCCAGCTTGCTTGCCAAGAATTTCACAGGGGGGCTAACAGGAGCAAGGGATTGAAGAGGTGATTACCACCCCTTATAGGCATCCCAAATCTTATAAGGATGAGATTGAAAGGACCATCCAAGAGCTATTAGCTCTAGGACATATCCGGCCTAGCACTAGCCCTTTTGCATCTTCAGTGGTCTTGGTAAAGAAGAAGGATGGCACATTGAGGATGTGCATTGGATATAGAGCATTAAACAAGAATACCATGAAGAATAGACACCCAATTCCTAGGATCGATGAGCTGATGGATGAGCTAAGAGGATCCAAATATTTCTCCAAGATTGATTTGAGATCCAGATATCATCAAATCAGGGCGAGGGATCAGGACAACCCCAAAAAAATGTTCAGGTGTCACTATGGGAATTTTGATTTCTTGGTAATGCCATTTGGATTGAACAATGCCCCTAAAACATTCCAATATTGCATGAACCACATCTTCCATGTTCATCTAAGAAATATTGTATTGGTCTTCTTTGATGACATTCTTATTTACAGCCGCACATGGGAGGAACATTTGCAACATATTGAGATAGTATTGCATATTATTAAGGATAAAAAATTCTATGCTAGGATCTCTAAATGTGAGTTTGGGCTCACAGAGATGCTTTACTTAGGCCACATCATTGGAGTGGATGGAGTAAGAGTCCATGAAGAAAAGATCCAGGCTATCAGAGATTGGCCTGAGCCAAGGAACGTTACAGAACTCCGGGGATTTGTAGGCATATGCACATATTACTGGAAGTTTGTCAAAGGGTTCTCTCAACTAGCAGCACCACTTACATATTTGAAAAATAAGGGAGCTTTCAGTTGGACACCTACAGCGCAGAGAGATTTTGATAAGCTCAAAGAGGTAATGAGTAGCTGCCCACTGTTAATTCTACCATATTTTTCTCAACCATTTGTGCTGGAGTGTGATGCATCAGGGGAAGGTATTGGAGCAATCTTGATGCAAGGAGGGTATCCTATAGCCTTTGAGAGAAGGAAGTTGCTACCACATGAGAGGCTATACCCCATCTATGATAAAGAAATGTTGGCTATTATGCATGCTTTAGCCAAATTCTAGCAATACTTGGTGGGGAATAAATTCAGGGTGAAGACTAATCATAACAGTCTCAGATTCTTTCTTGAGCAGAAGCAGCTCCAAGAGAGACAACAGAAATGGGTAAGAAAAATCCAAGCCTATGACTTTGACATAGAGTATGTCAAGGAGAAGAGCAATGTAGTGGCTGATGCTCTATCCAGGAGGCCAGCAATGGTGTCCTTAAGGGGCATGGATGTAGATTGGAAGGCTCAATTGTTGGTTGAGCATTCCAAGGATAACTTTGCATGTGAGATACTTGATGGGGTGAAATCTGATGAGAGGTATAGAGTGATGGATGAGATCATCCATTACCGGGACTGGGCCTTTTTGGCTAGGAATTCTAAGCTCAAAAAAAAGATCCTACAAGCATCACATGATTCCCCACTTGCCGGGCATCAAGGTTTCACAAAGACTTAATGGGCCATAAAGGAGAGATTCTCATGGAAGGGTCTCAAGGAGGATGTTCTCCAACATATTAAGGAGTGCATAGTTTGCCAACAGAACAAGGGATAACACACCCATCCTGCCGGATTATTGCAGCCACTTCCCATTTTGGATGGAAAATGGGAGAGCATCTCCATGGAATTCATCACCGGCCTGCCTACCGTTCAGGGTAAGGATTGTATCTTTTTAGTTATTTATAGACTAACAAAGTACTCACATTTCTTTACCATTTCTGCACGTTATACTGATTCACAGGTAGCCAGGCTCTTCTTCAGGGATGTGTTTAGACTCAAAGACCATAGTCAATGATCGGGATAGCCGCTTCATGGGTGGCTTTTGGCAAGAAATTTTTCGGTTAGTGGGGACTAAATTGACACCCAGTACTAGCTATCACCCACAAACCGATGGACAGACTGAAATAGTAAACAAGTGGCTGGAAGGCTATGTGAGGAACTATGTTTCAAGACAACAGAGGGTATGGCTGTGTTGGCTCCATTTGGGGGAGTATTTTTAGAACACCACTTATCATATTTCCATTGGTATGACCCCATTCTGAGCTCTCTATGGGTATGATGCACTCTCATTTTTTGATGTAATTTTTGGAGCAAGCAAGGCTCCTCGAGCAAAGGAATGGATTCAAGGGAGTCAGGACATACTTCAGGCCCTCAAACACAACATTGCTACTGCACAAAACCAACAAAACGTATATGCAGACCATGGTGGAATAGAGAGATATTTTGAGGTAGATGAATTGGTCTATCTTCGTCTTCAGCCTTATAGACAATCTACACTCAAAGAGAAGGGGGCTGAGAAGCTCAAACCACGTTTCTATGGGCCATATCGGGTGATCCGCCGTGTTGGGGATGTAGCATATGAGTTGGAGCTTCCCAAGGGGAGAAAGATCCATAATATATTTAATGTTTCATGCCTCAAGAAGGCCATTGGACAAAATATAATTGCCAGTATGGACCTCCCACCTACTGATGATGAAGGCCACCTAGTTTTGCAACCAGAGGAAATCCTAGATACACGGGAGAGGCAGCTAAGGAACCGGGTGATCAAAGGATATCTGATTCGATGGAGGAATATTCCTGATGAGGATGCCACTTGGGAAGGAGAGAAGATTTTAAAACATCCTTCTTTGTTGTTGCTTGAGGACAAGAAACTTTTGGGGGGGGAGGAATGTAATATTCCCAATTATCTGCTGCTAGTTGGAATATTATATGTTGCTCTATTTTGCAGCTTAGAAGAATAAATGGGGTAGGGAGACCCTTAAATATCTTTAGTAGGAATAAAACATTCCCAATGTGAAAGGGGATTAATACAGGTAGGAAAAATAAAGCCACCTTTGGTGTGAAAGGAGGCAATAGATGAGCACTGAATATATGTTGACCAAATAAATAGTGCTGCTAAAAGAGGAGGAAAACCAGTGGGGACAACGCAGTTTTGATGGAGGACACTTTGCAAGGAAGTAACCTCATGAATGAGTGGGGTCAAGGGTGAGGAGGCTCACCAAGAATAAAAAGGAAGGGATGGCAGCCATGAGAGGCATTCATATTCTTGTCTATGTTTGGGTCTTATGACTTCTTTCATGCTTCAGCTGTTTAGATAGGTTTGCTGCACTGTTTAGTGCAAGGGATTCTCATGCGGGAGTTCCATACTCTTTCTTGGTTCAGCTTGTTGAAGGTGTTAGAGTCGGTCCTTACAGCCCTCCGTTAGAGATCATTTCGCTTTTTGCATATCATTTTTAGGTGTCTCGCTCACTTCATTTCGTTGCATTTCGCTAGGGGCATGCCATTGACTGACGAGAGGGTTTGGTCATCTTGTATTCCCTCATGCTTTTACCTGCTGGGCTAATTAAAACTCCTCAAAATTCATCGAAGTTCAGTTCACGTCATTCATGGTCATAAATGATTATTTTGGTCAACAAGAGTCTTTTAGTTTTAGAGTCTAGGGTTTAGTCTTTTGGTATGTTTAATAAATGCCCACAGGCCATGAGGATGGTTTTAGAAGAGGTTCTTAGTTCAAATTGTCATCATCAAACACATTTGAGGACATTTCTTGTTCAAAACTCTGTTTTGAACAAGAAATTGTCAAATTCATTCTTTGTAACAATCATGTATTTTTTCCACCATAAAAAATTTCAATGCAGCCTCTGGTCTTTGCCGAAGTCCAAACGCCAACATCCCTGCAAAAATCAACAAATTTCATCAGTCCAAACTCAGAAAATCAGTAAAAAGCCAAAAGACAGAAGTTCAATGAAAGGATAAAGTTCCAAATGAAAAACATTACAAAGTGGGTTGTGGAGGAAGCAAAAATTAAAACCAACTCTTGCAAGATATGTTCCAAGGCTATGTAAATCATGTTTGTCAAATTACATTCACAAATTCTCATTGCAAAGTCGAATTGGGAGGTGAGAGAACAAATTTCAGTTTGAAGGGCCATGACTGTGTGTGAAGAAAGAGGCACGGCGCATAGGAACAGAGCGCGGCGCACAGGATTAACGCGGCGCATTGGGTCGGAATTTCCTTTGCAATTTTCCACAGGCACGATGCACCCAAAGGCCGCGACGCATTGGGTTTGCGCACGACGCTTAGAGCCTTAAGGCCAAAAAATCAAATCTGCTTGGAGTGAAATCGATTTGTTTTAGTGCCATCTTCTCCAAGTAAGTTCGCCCAAGTTCATTCAATGGTTTTGGCTATGTGTGATGTGTTTAGAAGTGAAGATTTTGGTGTTTGAAAGGTGAAAGAAATATTTTCTCTGAGGGTTTAAAAGAGACGGTTCAAAACATGAAATTTGGTGCTTAAACCATCATTTCATTGATATGTATGCTCTTGCCATTTGTCATTGCTAGCTACGTTACAATATACACCACAGCCTCATGATCTCCCTCCTATTCCATCGTTGCTGTCACTGTTATTACCATATCATTGTCTCACTGCTTATCATTTCTGTTATAGCACAGTCCCATGTTCACTATCCCATATACCTTTACCCTTTGTTCCCATGTGAAATCTTAAACCCTATTTGTTACCTCTTTCCCTTCCATTGATTAAATTTCAAATTTTCATAAGGATCAATGGTTGTTTTCATGTTTTTGACAACACTTTTGCCATTTGAATAACTCTTATGTCTATCACATGGAAAGTCCCATTAATATCACCCATTCCCATACCATTTGTAAAGGTATGTAATCCCAACATTTTCCAAAGCAGTGAGTAAATTGTTTGTCTTTTCCAAAGCCACTTGATAGTCCATTGTGTTCATTGTGACATTTCCCACAGTCCCCATTCCATGTTAGAAACATTTGGAATATTTGATATTGAAAGGCAAAGCACCAATTCATCATTTTCAGACATACTCCTAACGCTTGTTTTCACCATACCTATATCAGCATATATTTGTCAAACATCTTGATTTCAGCATCATGTCAGAGACAGATTCACCTTATGAGTAGGGGTATGAACAGGACAGTGATTCATCTATAGAGGTTAATGTGCCAAGGAGGTCTCACAAAAGTGGCAAGCATGTCAGGGAGGAGCCCACTTCTTTGACCCAATTGCAAGCTTGCCCGCTTGCAATGGATTGTTTCCAGCGTCAGTCATGTTTCCATTATTGTGAGATGATTTCCCAAAATCAGCATCATCATGAGTTAGCTCGCCTATTTGTATTACACTTGCATAACGGTCGTGTAAACCTTGCTGGGGTGGATTTTACTTTGTCACCAAAGACCATTTCAGAGGCGACTGGGATACCCAACATCGGGGAAGAGTGGAATAAGCGGCAGCAGTTGGATAGAGCCTATTATGAGCCATATATCAGACCTGGATATATGAGGCAGCTGAGCAGGGTATTTCCATTCCGATTTCTGAAGGATGAGTATGCACCATTGATGAAACTCATCATTCGTTATTTCAGTTGTGAAGGGCGCTTTTCACGCTTGTATGCATATCACATTCGGCTATTGATGCACTTCACGAGAGTGCGGTTGATGAGCATTCCATACTTCATGTACCGTAACATAGAGCGGATGACATTTATTGTACAGAAGAAGACCCTAGCACAGTAGCATAGCAACATATATCATTACGCGCTGATCAAAATCATGGTGGTACATTAGCTCGCATAGCAGGGCATTGCTTGGGAGGAGTTCATCTCCCGTGACTTCTTTGCAGCGCCACAGCCGCCTCCCGAGGGAGTTCATGATGAGGGAGAGCCTTCACACCAGTTTGATATTCTTGAGACTGAGCATATCAATGCTCCAGTGTATGTGACATATCAGCGAGGCCGCAGAGATTTATTTGTAGCTACACGACAAGTACTATCTCCACCCGGGGTGGAAGGGGTCTCGTTGACTTCATCAGTAGCGCGAGTACTATCTCCACATGGTGTGGAAGGGGTCTCGCCTTCGACATCAGCACAGGTACAGGTTCAGGATAGAGGAAAGAGGCCTATGCACGATGAGGGCCCTTCACGAGGCCGAGACACTGATTTAATACTCATCGATGTTGATGCGAGCTCTCCTAGCTCGAAACTGAGGGAGGTCATCCAGGAGCAGAAAGCTGAGATTGGTACTTTGACAGAGAAATTGTAGAGAGCACAGTGGGTGATAAAATACTTGGAGCAGCGTAATAAACAACTAGAGGATCAGCACACACTTGTAGAGTTGTGGCGAATCCGTGAAGATTGACAATTGGCCCGGAAGAGACCAGGTGACATGACACCGGTTGAGCGAGAGACCTGCCTCACACATGTTAACATTCATCTGGAGAAGTTGTTGGAAAAGGCCAATAGAGACAAAGACATGCTCCGTCATATGAAAAATCACTATTGGGCCTGCACGCACGTTTGCAGAGCAAAAATGAAGATCCTGAAGGCAAGGTTGAGCAAAGCACTGAAATGGCGAAAGAGGCCTGATCCACTCCGGATTTTGGCCGAGGATTCGTTAGCTGAGAATGAGGCATGATGGGTGATCTTCACTCTGAATTTCAGCAAATTTGGAGAATTTTTTGTCATTTTTGAAAATTTTGGTCACAAAACAAGTTTTTCTGCCCAATGCGTCGCGCCACCCGACACGCGCTTATGATTGGGACACTTTCTGGAGGAAAAATTTGTATTTTTGGATTTTTCATGGTAATTTATGCAAGCTCAAAAATTTCTGAAGCATTTCATCAAGTTCTGGATGATCAAAAGGGCCAAAAACACCATGAAAATCACCTTTCTGCCACCTTTTGCACCAGCAGGAAGTACTTCTAGGAGAATGAATTTTTGGAGGTACAAATGAGCTCCAAATTGAAAAATTCTACTTGAGTTGGATAGAAGACATCCATGTCTTTCCAACGAGCTATCATGAGCTCAATTTGGACTTCGGTAAGTGCCCCAAAAGCAGGCTCAAAGTAGCATGACGCATAGAGCTTTGGAGCGTGGCGCATAGAGGAATTCAGCCTATTTTTCACCTTCCAGCTCAGGAATTTGGCCAGTTTTGACTAGTTTCACCTCTTGATGTAATTTATGATCTAGCTTGATGTATTTTGGTAACCATGATGTAATTTTGGCATGTATTTACTTGTTCTAGATGATTCATTCACAAAAAAGTGAAAATCAAGTGAATGGATCAGTTTCCTAGCTTATAGAGGCAAGTTGTTTGGCTGCCTAGATTTTAGCTCTTTGTTTAGAATTGGTTCAAACTGCTCCTAGAAGCATGAGATCGACCCCTCGAGGCATGGGAAGGGGTTAGACTTGTCTATTTATTGTATTTTCTGAGACACTTTCAGGGTTGGACTCTTGGGAAAAGTTTGGCACACTATTGTACATATTTTCTGCATTTTGGCTAAGGAAAGATCAGAGGTTTTGCAGCACCTGTTGGTATTCTTGTGGCTTTCAGTTTTGATGGTGTTTTATCTCAGTGATTTGTAAGTTCTTTAATGTTTAATGTACGTCATTCCCTTCTTTTTCTTCTGAAACTAGATGAATGAGTAAATGAGGTAGAATTCATTGATTCCAATGCTCTGCCTTTAAATTTGTTTAGTTTTATATGTTTTCGCCTGTTTGGAGAGGATCCTTGTTCTCCCTTGCCCTCTTCAGCTCCTTGTCATTCTGATCCATCCATACACATAATAAAAAGCATCAAGACTACTGCCTACCTTGCCCCAATTCGAATTCTGCAAAGATTTGGCCTCATCCCCAAGCCCAAAATTGCCATTCCCATTTTTTCAACAAAAAACCCAAAAAATTTAAATCAAGCTCTTCCATTTGTTTACTAGCCTAAAATTAGTATTCCTTATTAGTCATCTCAGCCCCTTTGAAGATCTCTTGCCAAGATAGACCCGGAGAGAGCCCTCTCCTGTCCTCGTAGGGCTAGCTACGAGGCTAAGCTTGGTTTGATGTTGCCTTGAGTTTTACCTTATTTCAGCCTAAGGTAGATTCGAGCTCTAACACCAGGATCTAGTCCTCCTATTCTTAGAGAGGGATCTCTCAAATGTTTGTTTTGCAAAGATTTATCTTGTGTGCTTAGAGTATGGATTTTAGACTAGTTATTAAGTGCAAGTGTTTGTTTGTTTGTTTGGGTGGGTTGATACAACAGAACATGAAAGGCCTAGGAAAGATATATAGAATGGAGAAACATCTGGTTCATTGGGAAATGGAGTCAAAAAGAGGTCATAACATACTTTTCAATGGATATGGGATATCAAAGGGAAAATCTAACTTGGCCACAGGATCCTTTGGTTTTTTTATAATGAGATGGACATCAATTATTTGGAAAGAGAAGTTTAATTCTCAACAAAGGGAATTTGAAAACACAATTTGAACAATAAAGAGCTTTTTGATAGAAAAGGCTAACCATGAATTCTACAAATCACACCTTTAAGCAAACAATGATTTCAAAACAAATTTTAAAATGAAATCTAAGATTCGGGGAACACCCTATTTCCTCAAAGATTTTATTTCAAATGACTTAGAAAACATAAAAGATTCACTGATAACTGCAGTCATAGAAGAGGGAACACCTAAAGATTCACTGATAACTGCAGTCATAGAAGAGGGAACACCTAACACATCTATGATTACAATTATAAAGACCTTTGAGACAACTGTTTAAGTAAGGACAAAGGGAAAGATTAGAACAGACCTCCCTGGCTCACTGTAAATAGAAAACTTCAAAGG